>JANHGC010002768.1:91362-103597 GCA_027560395.1 Boaedon fuliginosus | reverse complement strand
AATAGGGGTGCGTGGAGGCTCCTGGAAGGGGTGGGGTGGGGAGGGGAGGGGCCAATCAGAGGTGGTATTTGCTGGCCCTCTGTACCAATCAAAATTATCGCTACCAGTTCTCCTGAACCTGTCAGAACTGGCTGAATATCACCTCTGAATAGAAGGATTTATATATTACATACAGCTGGTAATTTGCATCCTTTTATTTTGGTTAGGGTTAATGCTGTACAGGTAGTCCTCGACTTACAACCACAATTGAGCTCAAAATTTCTGTTGCTGAGTGAAACAGTTGTTAAGTGAGTTTTGCCCCATTTTACAACTATTCTTGCCACAGTTATTTAGTGAACTACTGCAGTTAAGTTAGTAACACGGTTAAGCAAATATGGCTTTCCAGAATCTTGCTTGTCAGAAAGTTGTGAAAAGTGATCACGTGACCCTGGGACACTGCAACCATCACAAATATGAGTCACTTGCCAAACATCTGATTTTCAATCACATGATCATGGGGATGCTGCAGTAGTCGTAAGCGTGAAAAATGATCATATGTCATTGCAGCTGTAACTTCAACTGTAAGTCCATGACTATCTTCTCTATGAGCTGAGTGAAGGAAGCCAGAAGAACTAAAACAGAGCTCTAATAATACTTATCAGTCCTTACTAAGTGAAACCCCCTGGCTGATCTTGAAGAAGCTAAGGAGGGTGAGATTTGTTTAATACTTTTGGGAGCGGGGAGGCATCAGGAAATCTGAGGACTGAGAGACTGAAAAAACTTCCCCTCCCAAGCAGAAAGTATGTACCACTTGTTATCTATAACATGGGATGGATGAGGTTGGGTTCTGATGAAGAAAGCATATTTTGGATAGACATTTGAGCCCATTCTGGACTCTTCCAGAAAACATCCCATCCCAAATAACCTTGCTTATCAGCTGATATTAACTGGAAGTCAGGCTCTTTTGGAGGATACCTGTGTAAAACACAAGGACCTGCCTCCAACCAGAGCTGATTATCAGGCTCCTTCAGCGTTATTCTAGAAGAGCAATCAACTACAAAGGAGCATGAGGAGACTTGCAATGTGAAGCCGCAGAGAAAGTGGAAGTGAGAGAAGAGTGGTTCTCTCCCAACTTCACATTCCACGCTTCTCCTTGCCAATGCTGGTCAGCTACTGTTCAGGCTGTTTCAAGTATCTCAGCTGAGGATCGGTTTAGTTGGGACTTGACAGGTAAGGGCTGGTTTGAAAGAATTAATCTCTTCCACTGCTCAAAGCTATCCTTGGATGATAGTGCCCAGGGACAAGATGGGAGGGGCTATACCCTCACCAGCCTGAAGTGGCCAATAGGTGCTGGGCTCAGCTCACCTCACAGAAGTCACCTGACCGCCCCACCAGCTGTAGAGCTAGTGAAGTGCTGTTAGATTGTATCTACAGTGAAACCTGGGTCGGGTTAAGGAAAACCTACACGGATGCAACATTTCATTACAGAATTACAACATAAGGCTGCTTCAGATACAGCACAGCTGGGGATCAGGTGACACACTTTAATTTAATACACAAAGTTTGCCAGGGCATGTTTCTGCTGTGGTTAGGCATACATGGGAAATGGCCTTTAATAAAATGCTTACTTTTGCAATGCAGCCTAAAAGAATTAAAACAAGCAAGAATGCAGAAGTTAGGTCTTGTTCCAAGATGGCCATGGGATACAGTTATCTGCAAAGCTACAAGTAAAACAGGGAGACCCCACAGAGCATGGCTTGTGAAATTCTTTCCAACCCATTTACAAGCAGTGGCTCTGTGAAGCTTCTGTATTTTCTTCTGGGTAATGTTGTGAGGGCATTTCTCTTAATATTGCTTCTGTGTGCTTGTGCATGTGCATACTGCAAGGCAGAGGGTGGGCTTTATAGTGGTACAGTGGTTAGAATGTAGTATTGCAGGCTAACTCTGCCCACAGCCAAGAGTTCAATTCTGTCCCATTCAAGGTTGACACTACTTTCCATCCTTCTGAGGTCAGTAAAATGAGGACCCAGAATATTGGGGGCAATATGCTGACATTGTAAACAGCCCACAGAGTTCAGTAAAGCACTATGGAGTGGTATATAAGTCTAAGTGCTATTGCTATATACTCCTCTCTGGATCGTGTGACCTAGGAGCTTAGGATGGCACAATTCAAGTTGTTGTCCCATTGCTTCTCCCTTAGGAATGCTGGGGAGGGGTGGATTGCTGATGGAGACAATTTTAAAAATCCCTGTGCCAGCTGCTCTCTCCCATCCCTACTCATCATATTTGGTCCCCTTTTGTTTAGTTTCCAGAGTACTGTCATGCTAATAGTCTGAAGGGACAGACAGGATCCCAACCCCCCCCCCAACCCTGCTTTCAGACTTTGTTTTCAACATTTAGTTGGGTTGGGAAAAAATAAATAAAAAAAATCATGATTTGGAATCCTTGCTTATCCCTGCCCCCCCCTCCTCCTAGGAGAAAGAAGAGTTCATCCTATTTCCTTCTGATGCCTCAGCATTTCTAAAATCTGACCATTTGCCCCCTGTTAAAGCTCAACCAGCTTTCCCTCCCGCTCTGTAATACAGCAAACCAGCTAAGATCACAGGCTGACATGAACAGCTGGTGGCTGGTGTGGGTAAATATTTAATCAGTGGGACACGGAATGAGGAGGCTTCTGTAAGATTGCAATTATAATCCCGTGGTGATTGACCCAGGAGAGATGTATCATCTTTATTGAGTCTCCATTTGGGAGTGAGTTAAATGAAGAGTTAAATGTGTTATTCATTTATAAAGTTAAAAAAAACCCCAGTATTGCTGGTTATGCAATACGGAGGTCATCCTTTAAAGAAAAGAAAAGAAAGCAAGGGGATTGCTGAGGTGTGATTGGCAAACTTTGGGGGGAAACCCCAAATGATGATAATTTTGGCAATCTTTGGCCTCAGAATCAAAAGATTGGGGAGAATGAAAATAAATAAATGAGAGAAGGCAAGAGGAATTGCAGCCAGGAGAAGATCAACTCTGTTTGATGCAAGGAGGAAAAAGATCACCTCTTCCCCCAGCAAAGTTGCAGATTCGGGGAGGAAGGAGAGCGAGCAATATTTCAAGAGCCCGAAGCAGTTTCTTTTCTTTACAGTTCAATCATCTGCTTTGTGATTGGCCCAGCAGCTTGTCATTGTGACACACCTCCTGGCACAGAGCCTCTGACACCCTTCCCTTCCCATTCTGCTGGTGAAAGCTGTGCCTTGTAACAACCGGGCATAATTACATCATTTACTCACTGGAGCACAGCCCTGTTTCAGAGGTTGGCCTGTGAGAACTGGCAGCCAGATTTAGGGGGAGAAAAGGCAGCATTTCAAAGGACGAAATCATGCTGGGAATGGATCAGTCAGAAGGCCCCCTTTCCTCACTGGACAGATTAGGACCCTATATTATCATGAAGGTACACTTGGCTGTTTTAGCAATGGCCTATTTAAGGCATGAATGTACATGTATTTGCACAAAGATAACCTTTGAAAATCTGGACCTCACTTAAATAAAAAATAAGAAAAAAAGGAAAGAGAATAGAATATATTTTCCAGGAGAACCAAAGTTCAAGGTGTCTGGAAGAAAATAGCCAATAGTAGTGTATGTATAAGTATGTATACATGTATGTCTTTGCCTATGAAGCTGGAAAAGCTTTCTCATGACAGATTATTATTTTTTATTACTTACATTTGCATACCACCCACCTCAAGTATCTGACAGTTTGATGTTTCTATCATCAATCATTTCATAAATGATTCTTGCTCATTTAAATTGACTTTATTTTCAGAGAACAACTACAACTACATAAATACGATCTATTCCTCTAACACCTTTTTCTTTTCATCTTAAATAAATTAATCTTGCTCCCCACCTTTTTTTAAAGTTAAGAAACAGAGTAACTAGCTGTTTACACTGTTTCTGCTCAAAAGCCTCAAGGGAGTTAACAGATAACTACAAACATCAATGGAATAAAACAATAAAAATAAAACTGCAGCAACACAGGAAAAAAGAGACATAAACAGAGCAATAAAAATGCCAAAGCAAGAGCAATCTGGTCAGCTGAAAGGCCCGGTCAAATAACACCCAGGCTCCCTAGCCTAGGGAATGGCCTACACTGGTGTGGGGCTTAGAAAAACCACTGTAAATGAAGTCTCAAAGCAAGGCTTCCGTAGATAATGCAAGAAGTGGATAAGTTCATGCCACCTATACATGGCTTTGAAGTTACAATCAGGATTCCTATTGCACCTAGAAATGAGCTGGAATCTTTCTTCCTACTGGAACTGGGTAGAGATGTTACTCTGGACCTGTTGCCAATGTCCATGATGAAGGATGAAGTGATGCGCTATGTCCCAGGGAAGGTCAGCTTGTGCCCTCCATCTTGACTTCTCGGACTTTCCCTGTGAATGCTCCTGCTGTGTCTGGTGTGCCATGCTACCTTTTATCTCATGAAGCCCTGTTTTGGTATTCTTAGAAGAAATGTAGACAGAGAAAGTCTCATATTTTGATATTTGAATGGCTGAACAGGGCAAGTTGCTGGATGCTGCCCTTTTTTCTGTATATTTATCAGAAAATTTTTTTTAAATGAAATAACATGCAAGAGGCCATACATTCCCAGGCTATTTTATTAAAATTTGAAGTTACTACTTTAAAACAAACATTAGATAGTTCAGATGTGCAGTATGTCTACCCAGATCTCCCCTTGTGGAAAAGAATCAAAGTGGATGCCAGTCTTCTTATCTAAAGCAGTTCCACCTCCCCTTTTGGCTTTTCCATTGATCTTCCTGCGAAAAAGCTATTTATCACTTGCAAATTAGCCCAGCATCCTACTTTATATAGGCTAGTCCTCCCTTTGGAGGTATTCTATGGTTGAAAGAGTGATCCTGCTTAAAGATAAAGAATTGGAACAAGGGCTCTATGGAACAGGCACAAAATTCACCTTTTTTCTCACTAGGGTGAGATACAATCCAAGCTATGTGTTGCACCTAAGTTTGGAAAGTTCCTTCTAAGACTTCATTATTGTTCAGGAAATGATAGTTTAATTCAAGGTGCTGCCAGATGGCGGCATTAAAGTCCTTTCCTCCAGTGTATGAGCTGGCACAAAAGTCTGCCAGCATAAATTGCACTGCCCTGATTCTGAAGTTGATTCCCTAATTCACCTCAATACTGAGGTTGGCAAGTGCTCCTAACTTACTGTTTTCATGCAGGACAAGAAAAGTGATTGGTGGGTCCTCTTGGCTTTCTTCCCCTCCCATTAAGTGTCACTTGCCTGCAAGGGATAAAAAACAAACAAACAAACATGTAACACTGTCCTTAAGGGACTGGGATAGGGAAAACTGGGTGGGTGGGTATCATAAAAGCTGGTTTAACCACCTGTCTGTTTGCTCAACAAACAGGTTGTAGATGCAGAGATGCTCTGCCATTTGCATTGTTTGTGGACATGGATCTAGTATTTTTCTGAAATAGCACTGAACGTGCGTCAAAATCAATCCAGCTGACAAGCCGCAGATGTTGAGTGGCAGCGGCAAGAGAAGAGAGTGGTCAATATATTCTAGACTTGATTAGGGATTGACCATGACTGGCAGCACTCAGAAACAGATCCTACAGTAGGCAAAATGACATTGAGTGGCAAAATAATCCTATACCCTCCAGAACATGCCCTCGTCACCTCTCGTCTCGATTACTGTAATGCGCTCTACATGGGGCTGCCCTTGGAGCACTCGGAGACTTCAACTGGTGCAGAATGCGGCCGGCGAGTGATCGAGGGTGTACCTCGGTGCACCCGTATAAAACCGATCCTCCGTGAGCTGCATTGGCTGCCAGCGGTCTTCCGGGTGCAATTCAAGGTGCAACTAACAACTTTTAAAGCCCTACATGGCTTAGGGGCGGGGTACTTTTGAGACCGCCTTCTGCTACTGTATGCCTCCCAGCGCCCAGTTAGGTCCCACAGAGAGGGCCTGCTACGGGTCCCATCAGCCAAACAATGTCGGCTGGTGGGCCCCCATGCTAAGGCCTTGTCTGTGGCAGCGCCAACCCTCTGGAACCAGCTCCCTGTTGAGATCAGGACCATCCCCACCTTATCGGCCTTCCGTAAAGCCACAAAGACCTGGCTCTGTTGGAAGGCCTGGAATTAATATGTTCCCCCCTTTGGATGATTGTGACTGTGATTGTTGTTGTTTTTTCTTTTTATTTTGTAATACTGTGTTTTCATTATTGTAAGCCGCCTCGAGTTCCCTTTGATCAGGGAAATGAGGCGGGGTATAAATCTAAACAAACAAACAAACAAACAAACAAACAAGTAATAAATCCAATAAAAAGTATGGCCAGGTGCAATCTCTGACTGAAACAGCAGAATCTCTCTAGAATACATGCTAGAAGACAGAACCAACCCTTCATTTCTGGTTTAAAATCTATTTTCTGTGCCTAGCAAATGTGTGCTGGTCCCATTTTTTAAACACAGATTTTTCACCACTTTGAAAATTTCACATATATTTCATTTTGTAATCATGGTGACTGTCCTGCCTGTTTATTTTATTTTATTGGATTTATACCCCGCCTCACTTCCCCGGTCAGGGGGAACTCCAGGTGGATAACAACAAATTTAAAATACAATATTGCACAGTATAAAAAATCTAACCAACATTCAACACATCCAAGTGGAGGGGGCACATCAGTTCCAGGCCATCCGACAGAGCCAGGTCTTTGTGGCTTTACGGAAGGCCAACAAGGTGGGGATGTTAATAGTTGTTTAGCCAGAATATAATTGTGACACTTATTATGCAGTTATATGTATGCATCTCCTGTAAAATAAGTTTTAAAGTCAGTGAGAGCTGCTGCCAAGCAAGCCCACTGCATCACAATTGAGTTCAATGGACTTAAAAAAAGTAAGATCACTATGTCAAGTTTGATTCCTGGTTAACTTCATAGATACATTCAGAGGTAGTATTCAGCCAGTTCTGACAGGTTCGGGAGAATCGGTAGCGATAATTTTGCTTGGTTTGGAGAACCAGCAAATACCACCTCTGATTGGCCCCTCCCCTCCCTGCCCTGCCCCTTCCATGGTTCTCCACGCGCCCTATTTGGCTGCCAGCATGCTTCAGGGAGGTTTTCTAGACCAAAAACAGGGCACGTGTGTGTGTGTGTGTGTGTGTGTGTGTGCAGCGGCCCACCCAGTCACATAACTGCATAGCCACACCCACCAAGCCATGCCCACCAAGCTACACCCACAGAACCAGTAGTAAAAAAGTTGAATCCTGGATATATTTGTGCAATTTTTTTGGCAACAGGGCAGAAGTGATTTGCCTTTGCATTATTACAAGATTTTTATTTTAGGTGGTGGTAGACAATTCTTGACAGACCTAAACCCCCTGTTATTTCCCAGTGATTTCCCAATCCTGTTTAGTGCTTTGGAATCCAAGTCAATGTCAGCTTGGTGCCTTAGTGCAATATTTCTCAACAGTGGCAATTTTATGATTTGCTTCAATTCTCATGCTGGCTACGGAATTCTGGGAGTTGAAGTCCACAAATCCTAAACTTGCCAAGGTTGAGAAACACTGGTCAAGAGGTTTGCTGATTTAGTGTTTGCTAATGAGTCCAGTTGCCTTTTCAGTTACTTGCAAATATCTTCTCATTCATTTAGCTCGATACCACTAGTCACACGATTTGGGAATGCAGTTAATTAGTCTGTAAACCAGCCAAGCAGAAAATGTCTTTTCTCTGAGACTGACATGCAACAACTCTAACGATGCAGTCTTGATTTTAAATAAAAGATCAACTGGCCTAATTCAGTTGGCATGAGAAGAGCCAGCCCTTAGAAACTTGTCCTGTCTCTTTACGCAAGTGTGAGTAGCTTGGCTTTTTAGCGAGCTGAGTCTCTTCTCTTCCCTCTTAACTGTTGTTTTTCCTCTCCTTTAAGTCTCCCATCAACTCTGACCTATTTTGTTCTCTGGGCTTGAAGATTTTGAGTGATATGCCTTCAGCTCCTCAGTCATGTCTCAGGCTCCCTCTCCTGTGGCAGGTGGGCTTTACAAGCTGGCATAACAAATATATGAAAAGAAGTTAAATACATACAAAAGTATGTGCTTCCATTCTGAAGCTCTGTCTGTCTGATTTGGGGATGTGTTAAAGGGGGGAAGGGGAAAACAATCAGATGAAGAAAACCAGGTTAATTCAGAACATTCAAGAGCACTGCACAGGCATTTTGTCTGACTCCCTTATCTGACCCAGAGTCAGAAAGACTGCATTTTAAAGGGCCAGGGAGGGAATGATTAAGTTAGCTAATACAGTAAAATATTTTATCAGCATTATTTGTGAAATATGTCATTCCACTTTTCATTCTTTGGCCTATCATTTCCTTTTGTGATCATAATCTCTCCCTACTTCCTCTCATCTGAAGATCCAATCAAAACTGGTTAATGGTTTATCCTGGCCCTGTATCCACAGGCAGAAAATCTTGAGAAGGGCAAGCTACAAATCTCATTTTAGAAATCTGTTTAGAAGGCATGTTTTTCTTGGTAAGAAAGAAAAGGATCTTGGGTCACTAAAGCTTTCTGAGGGACCCCCACCCCCACCCCCAGCAACTTTGCTTCTCACTTTGCAGTCACTGTTTTTAAAATTTTTCATCAGGTGAGGTTTCATAGCTTTCTTTAACAGAACTTGGTCTTCTATAAAAAATGCTACTTTTACAAATCTCCCACCATCCCCCCCAAAGCCTATTTAAAGATAGAAGTGATTGGGTCTTAAGAGAAGGCCCAACTGCCCTTTAAGTATTTCTGGAACACAATTATGACAGTACTTTTAATAACATTATGCTAACTTTGTAATTTCATTTCTATCCTGGTCAAGCTTGTGCTTTGAAGACCAAACATCTCAGGCACTGCCAGTCAAAAATGATTTCAGGCCACTAAAGCTGTGAGAAGTTCAGGGAAGCCATGTGGGGGGAAAATCAGACTAATGGGAAGATGTCCAGAGAAGGGCATCGTGGATGTTCAGGGGATTAGAAACTCAAGTTGTGCAAAGGGAAGTTGAAGGAATTGATGTCTTTAGCATTGGGAATAGAAGACGGGGTGGGAGTTATAGTATAAGGGCTTTCCGCACAAAATATAGTCCTGATCTGTTCTCTCTCAGTCCAGTTTGTTGAAACAATGGTGTGAAGTTGCAGGAATGCAGATTTTGTCTGAATGTTAAGAAACACTTGGGAGGGCCTCTCTTCACCAGATCTCTTTAGAAGAAACTCAACAACCATTTGTTTGTTTAATTTGGATTCTAGCACCAGGCTACAGATTACATTTGATGGTCTAATTGACCCTCCTCCAAGTCTATGATTCTAAGCATGATATGGTCAGCAACATCTTTTTTTTTTTTTTTTGCCATTCTAAATTGCCTTGGCATCCTCTGCTTGCCAGCCATCTTCTTTTTTAAAACTTCTCTCTTTGGAATTTTGTTATTTGGCTCCCTTTCTATCAACATAATTGGAATTTTTGGAATGACTTGGCCTCCTATAAGTTGCCTTTATCACACTGAAGAGTCATTCAAGTGTGTGTGTAAATTTACCAAGTCAGGTATGTTGGCATCCTTGTTTAGTTATTTCTTCTTTTTTGTTGAAACAAAAGCATCTCTTAACCTCTTTATGTCTGGCACGGCCCTCTTATACTGAAGAAGTTTGTCAGTACAAGGAAAACAAGGCAGTGACCATTGTCTACTATGTTCCATCACTTAAGGCTTGTCATGTCCCATTTCTGATAATGTTTCTAAATATTCTTCTGTATATTCTTCTAACCAAGATTCCTACTAGAAAGATAATGCACCACTTGTAGAATTGTTTTACTGTTGGTTTTTTGCATTAATTTCATATCAAATCAGTTAGAAAACCTTTTGCCTTACTATTTCCTCTAGGCACACTGACACTTGTTGTATACTAAAAATCAAAGGAAGAATTTTGTTAATTTCAGTGGAGTAATTAGGGTCAGTTTTGCATTTCACATGCAGCCTTGGGGGAATGGCAAGTACCTAAAGAAACATTAACAACAAAGAATCAAGGCCTTTTTAAAAAAATCTTTGCTGATTTTTGTTTTCTTACACCAGTAGTGTATGCTGTTCCCATACATGGACTCACGCCCCATCGTTATAGATTAGTGCCAGGACATTCTTCTCCTCAAGTACAAGTAGAAGAGGTTTTCAATTACTGCTAACATGAGAAATTTTTTGGATAAGGATGTATTAATTTTATAGAACATATGATAGGTTTCATTTAAATAGATGGTCTGGAGCCATATATTCTTTTATTGCTTTAATGTTCATACATATATTCAATACAAAATGCAGAGGTTTTGAGGGTGTATAAGTCTAAGAGACCCTAAACCTTTTTACTATTCCTAGTCAATAGCCATATGCAATGTGAGTATCCAAAGGGCAAGGTAAAGGGAACACATTAAGGAACTTCCTGCCTGTATATGCTATCAACTAGTGCAGTGTTGGCGAACCTATGCCACACATGTCAGAAGTAGCATGCAGAGCCCTCTTTGCAGGCATGGCAGCCATTGCCCTAGCTCAGTTCCACTGCAAATGCGCACACGGCTCCCACCAGTTCGGTCGCAAAATGGGCCCTCCCACCTGCCTCTGCGCTATACTCACCTTTCCCTCTTCTGAAGCCCAGCTGATTGGTGTGGCAGCATGCCTCAGATATTTTTTGGCTCCAGCAGAAGGCTAGTATTGTAAAGTAACACGTGCATACAGTGTGGGTTTGGTGCGCACACGTGCAGAACAAACTGGTTGGATGGGGTGTATGCAATGTGCATGCATTGCATTTTGGGAGTTTGTGCACGTGCACACTTTGGACACTTGGTGCCGAAAAGGTTAGTCATCACTGAGCTAGTGGAACAGACTGTTACATGAAGTAGTAAGTTCTTTTTTGCTAGAGGTCTTCAAACATATGTTGGATAGCAATCTGTCAGTAATATCTTAGTAAATCCTGCACTAAACAGAAGTTTGGATTAGAAGACCTAGAAGATTCCTTTGGGTTTTATGAATTATAGTGATGAGTGATATGTTGAAAATTTATTCTACAATTTTTCTGATCAATTGTCCATTTTATGCATCTAAATTTAAACTTTTAACTTCCCAAATAGAATATAATTTTGCATAAATTCTCAGGGTAACATATGACATTTACCCATTTGTTTATCCTTGTGTTCCCAAGGGTTTGGTGTGAATGTTACATTTTTCGTTGGACCGATATCTCCAATATTTTGTTGGCTGAGTCTTCCTGCTTCAACTTACTTCCAAGGAAAAAGAGACCTCTTTCCTTAGCCGTTTTTGAACAGTAAAGCAGTTGTAAAGAGGCTTCAGGGAAGAGGTGTACAAAATACTATGGCACCTTTGCTACCTTTTTCAATAATAAAGTTAGCTCAAAGAGAGAATCAGGAGGAGTTCTCAAGCACCTCACTGAAGAGAAAAGCAGAAACTGCTTTTTAAACAGAAAAGAAGCTTCTGAAAAATTGTAAAATGGACTCTGATAAAGCATCATTTTTAGGGGATAACTTTTGTAAACTGTTTGGAAAATGTCTCCATTTTAAGTTTTGCTTAAAAACACCATTTAGATATTGATTTTGTTTTAAAATACACTAAAACATTGATTTAATGGATATTAGTTTAAGTAGGTTTTGGGGAGAAATGAAAAAAAATATTTGCCTACATTTTATGCTTCTGTGCATGTGTAAAATCGTCTTCATCATTTAATGCATATATAAAAGGCATAAAATACATATGCGTAAAGTTCTATTTTCCTTTTACAGATGCATAAAATCCATAAAACACATTTGTATAAATTGGCATTTGGATTTAACAGGCACTTTGCTACACCTTTCCTACTTATCTTGTGTGATTGCATCTCTTTAATTACAAGGTGGCCAGGAAATGTATGTGTGAATGTCATAGACAGACAGACCTTATCTTGTATGGTTTTCACAAATGAAAGCCACTGAATTCCCAGACTTACATTAAATCCCAAAGACAATATGAAAGAATGTCTCCCATAGGGCTTTTCTTAAAAAAATAAATAAATAACAAAGCCACTGTCACTACTAAAGAAGAATACTACCATTGAGAATGTTTTGCAGAATATATCCCTTTCTCTGAGTTGGAAAATGAAGACATTATTTATTTATTTATTTTTATTTATTTATTACATTTTTATACCGCCCAATTCCCGAAGGACTCTGGGCGGTTTACAACATAG
>JANHGC010002768.1:66334-80057 GCA_027560395.1 Boaedon fuliginosus | reverse complement strand
CGGCTTACAACATGGATAGCAATAGCACTCAGATTTTTATATACTGCTTATCAGAGCTTTACAACACTCCCCAAGCAATTACAGAGTCAGCTTATTGCCCTCAACAGTCTGGGTTCTCATTTCATGTACCTTAGAAAGGATGGAAGGCTGAGTCAACCTTGAGCCTGTGGATTCGATCTGACAATCTGCTGAACAGTCAGCAGAGACTGCAATGCTGCATTTAACCACTGCGCCACTGAGGCTCTTTTTGTGGGAGCAAAAGCAATTATATTTGCATCTTTTCTTTCACATAGTCATTGACCATGCTTCAGTTAATCAACAACCTTTCAAAATCGTGCCCTACCAAATAAAGACCAATTGTCTTCCCAGGGAAAACTACAGACCCGCTTCCATTTTTCTGCTCTGCAAACAGAAAGGGCTGCCATGGCTTTAGGAACATTAGCAAAATAAGTAAACCTCATGATCTCTGTTTGTAATTGTTGTGGTATTTTTCTCCTCCAATTTCCTCAATGACCTTTGATAAGAAAATAGTCTGCTGGAATTGGCCTGGATTGTTAGGAACTTGTGTGAGACAGCCCCTTATCTCAACAAGAGAATTCTGAAGTATTGGTGTAAGTTTACCTAGGCTGGTATGTTTGCACCCATGAAAGGACTTCTGACTTCATGGGTTTTATCTTCCTCTGCAAAATAAAGGCATTGCTTGAGCTCCTCAGGGCTGCAAGAGGCTTCAACAAATCTACAGAAATAGGTTCTGGCAAGTTAAAGAAAAAATAATGAGAAAGAGAGAAACAAAGACAAAATGTTTGGAACACATATTTCTCAAGTGTAACTTTGTTGACTTTGTTTCTGATTGTTCAAGGAGGTGTTTGGGACCCTTCTATTCATTCCCAGGTAATCTCAGTTTCAGAAGAATTAGACTCTTACCGCACTATATTTACAGAAAAAAGAATGATAAAGGTGAAAACGGTTTTGTTTTCAATTAATATGATAAATAACAATAACAAAAACATATACAGGTAGCCCTTGCTTTATTACTACAATTGGGGCCAGCAACTCTTGTTTAAATGATTTATTTATTTTATTATTTATTTATTAGATATTTTTCTATCCCGCCTTAATCACTTTTATAAATAATTCAGCCCAGTGAACATGCCCAATGCTCCTTCCTTCTCCTATTTTCTCTACAACTACACCCACAAGCTTGTGAGATGGATAGAACTGAGAGAGAGAGACTGGCTCAAAATCATCCACCCAGCTTTGATGCCTAAGGTGGGACTAGAACTCTCACTCTCCTGGTTTACAGCCAGCACCTTAACCACAGCACCTTCCTTAACCACTATACCAAACTGCAGTTGGTAAGTGAGACATCATGTATCTGGGACTTGCAATGTTATTGCTAGCTTCTCTATTGACTCTGATTGTTAGAAACTGGCTGTGAAGCATGGGATGCTGTGATAAATGCCTACTGGTTGTGAAACAATCACACAATTGCCAGAATGTTGTGCCTGTGGTGGGAAGACTACAGTCATATAATTATATTTTCAGTGCCATTGTAACTTTGAATGGGCACTAAACAGGGTAGTTGTTAAGCAAGGTCTACCAGCATTTGGTCTTTCATAAATAGATTTGATCTGAGCTCAAATTCTCACAAAAATATATGTGAAAACTGTCTTTCTAGGCATCATATTTCATTAGCTTTGTCTATTGTACACTTGTTACATTTTGAAATATTCTTGTAGAATCTTCTTTTCTGAAAATGGGGAAACAATATTAATATATCTCAAAAATACATCACCATGAGCTAGAGGTTTGCTGTTCCAGCCTGTATAATTGTGAGACCCCACATTAGTAATATGAAGTGCAAAGAAAGAGAGCATAGAATGGTGATAGGCAGATATGTTTTGCAAGTCATGTAGATTTCCAAAGTTCAAAAGGTCTTGGGGGTCGTTTAATCTATCACTTCTTTTGATACATCAATCTGAAAATATGTCGTCTTTCTCAGATGGCCTTTCTGTTTTAACTTTCCCTTAATGCTGACATATGTCTAGTGAATGTTTCGAAGTGTGGTGTTGGAGAAGATTCTTGAGACTCCCTTGGAGATCAGATCAGAAATTAATCCTAACTGGCCCTTGGAAGCATAGATACTGAAGCTCAAACACGCCAAATTAGAAGAGACCCTCATGTTGGGAAAGATTGAAGGCAAAACATCCCAAAGTTGATTTTTCAGGAGGCAATTGGACTTTTTTGTTTTTTTCTTTTGAAGATATTTCACTTCTCATCCAAGAAACATCTTCAAAAAAAACAAAAGAAAACAAGAAAGTCCAGTTGCCACCTGAAAAAGCACCTTTGGGACAATCATGACCTGGATGACTGAGAATCTCTACAGAATTGAAGGCAAAAGGAGAAGGAGATGGCAGAGGATGAGGCAATTAGATAGTGTCATTGATGCAGTGCGCATGAGTTTAGACAGGGACTCAGGGAGATAGTCAAGGACAAAAAGGCCTATGGTCCACGCGGTCATGAAGAGTTGGACATGACTTAGTGAAAGAAAGAAAACTTCTTGACTCTTTAGACAATCAGTTCCATTGATAAACTGCTCTTACTATTAGAAGGTGTATTAGTTGTGGCCTATACTTTGGAGCAGAAAGACAATTTGATTGCTTTTGTACCAATCTTCAATTATTTGAAGACTCTTATTGTGTCTTTAGGTTTGGTGAGAATTTTATCTCTCTCCCCCCCACCTCGGTTTTTTTTTTAAAACAAGAATTTACCCAACTTTGCATAAAGATGGGAAAAATGTACTTTTGGAGAGAAAAAAAAATGAAACCTGGAGAAGTTGAAGGCAGAAGACTCTGAATGTTTACCCCATGAAAATGGCTTTGATACACTGTAGGATTTAACTATGTTTGCTGTCCTGTTGTTCTTTCTGACAGGCTCTTCATTCTTAACCACTTCATGGCAGTCGTTCAAAATATAATCCTCCATGCTGGGAGTGACTGAACCTAATGAATTTGGAAGGTGTAACTGGACGAGAACTTCCTTCAGTTCATATTTTGATAACAGCTTCTCAAAACAACATGAACTGAAGGAAGTTGTCATCCAATTGCAGATTTGTTCATACAAGAAATTGGAAAGAATTTGAGGCTTTAAAACAAAACAAATACACTAATCTGGGTGAATCTCAATAATATATTCCTTGATCTTTTTTCTCCCCCCCAGATAAACATGCCCAGCTCTTTCAAATGTTTCTTACAGGATTAATTTTTTAAGCACGTACATATATACATAACACTACCTTTTCAGAGTATACAACATTATTCAAAATACAGATGCAATATGAAATAGTAAGCTAAGGAAATTAATGTTATATGATTGGAAAATAAAAATATAGTTAAATCTATACTAGCCAATATCTCTCTTCAGACCCTTACACTGCTGCAAACTGCATCTGCAAAGCATTTTTCCTTCTGCATCTTCTATGGTGTAAAATCTGGTCATTTAGTGTTCAATCCATAATCAAAATTAAGTTTGAAATGGCACTGGAAAAAAGGGTGAAATGGCTTGTTGTTGATAAATAATAACTGAAAGAAGAGAGAATTAGGGGAAAAATAGTTAAGAAAGCAACCATGTAATGAGGGCAACCAGCGCATAGCTTTCTCATGTAATATGTCCCAGTGAATATTAGCAGATATCATCAAATTATCACTTTCTTCATAGCATTAACAACTTTCCCTTAAAAAAGTATCACTCATCCAGATTATGGATTTAGTTTCTGGGGTTATTTTTGTATTTAAGATAAATGAGCAGTGAATTATCTGCACTATAGTTCAATCCATTCTGGAAGCTGGATGATTAATGGCAGCCAGGACTTGGAAGTTACTACAGCTCTTTGCTTCCATCTAGTGGACCTCTGGAGTTTTGTAGCTATTGCTAGCCCTATCATTCTGAGAGTGCAGTTCTTTTGGTTTTGCATTCATCCTTCTAAAGCAGTGGTGGTGAACCGTTTTAAGGTTCCATGCCAAAAGTGCGCATGTGTGCGTGCGCGCACATGGCCATGTGTCCCTGCACCCCCATCCGTTTTACCGTTTTTAGCACAGCTGAGCAGCGCAAAAAGCGCTAACAGCTGTGTTATGGCTCTAGGGATCATGCGTGTATGCGCAGAAGGGAGGGGGAGTGTGTGGGGGTCACACATGCATGCACAGATTCCTAGAGCCGCAATACGGCTGTTAGCGCTTTTTGTGTTGCTTAGCTGTGCTTCTAAACATGGTAAAACCAAGCACCATGGAGCAGGGGTGGATGGGTGGGCCGACTTGAAGTTGTCATGTGTGCCGGGACTAATAGCCAACATGGTTCTAAAGGCTATATGGACCCACCTCGACTTATCATTGCACCTATTTCTGTGGGCTCTGGGAAGCAAATGTAATTATGGGGAAATAACTTTGAGGGACGTTTAAGTTTTACTGGGCAGTTCAGAAAAGTGGCAGTCCACAGTGGACTGTGATCAGAGGCCTAATTTTTGGTTCACAAAATGTGTAAGCTAGAAAAGGAATGGAGCCAGTTTCATATGGTTAGGAACTCCTTTCAGAAAGTAAACACTAAAACAAAGAGGTATTGAGATGTAAGCAGCTCTATAATGCTAAAATTGCGAGAGGATGTCACACAAAGAATATTCAGAAATTTGGGGAGAAAGTAAACTCTGGGTGCCAATGAACTTATCCTTAAGCACATGAGGGCCTTACAGGACAATGCAGGGTGGGAAAGTGTGAAGAGTATTTATGACAGCCAGGGATTTAAGATGTGTAACTGCTCTCTGAGAGTTAATCCCAGTACAAGAGCAGTTTAAAGAGACACTTTAGGAGCCTAGTTTCATTCAGGTGGAAGGGAACAAAGAGAACAATATCCCAGAATAATAAACACTGTAATGTGCATCTACTTGGTTATGGAACATTAGACCTACTGAATCTATTGTGTATATATTCATCAATAGTGAGACGTGCAGAACAGGATTAATTATTACAGCTTTACAGAACTGGCTTTCCTCTCAGGAAACAATTGTATGGCATGCCATTCCTGCATGACCACACAACGAGCAGGTATTGAGAAATTTGGGGATGATAATGATGACGACAATAACTTTTTTGCACTTCTCAAAAAGTAAAGGCATTCAAATGTCTGCAGTAAATCAATGTATTTAAATGTTCTAGCAAACATCACAAAGCTGATCTTAGGAAAGTATTCTGGAAGCAGGTTTTTTTTGTAGCAGCAACATCAGTATGGACTTCCTGATTTCAAAAGTTAAATTTTTTAGGTAGATGAAGTTCACTTAGCAAAAGAAGAGGACAACGGAGAAATTTTAAGGCACTTGCACACAAATTTTCCTCTGCTCCAGAATCAGCCCTGGTCTACTACATTCTCATGCTAATGTATATCTAGATCATTCTTGCTTTAGCTGCAGTATGTTTTGAATTTGGGGAAAAAATCTTTTTGTAACACTGAAGTTCTGCAGATCTTATTAAGCGATATGAACTTTTGCTTCTCTGAAACTGGTTAGGTTTAGGGGAAACACTGATTGGTTCTTGGGCTCCCCATCTGTACCATAGAGAAAAATATGAACAAAGATCAGTTTTAAAATGGTGAGTGAAAGGAGTGAAAATTCTATGATAAAAACTCTATGGTGTCATAGTAATAGTATACTTCACTGATTTGTTAATTTAAATTATACGTATTGCTACTTTTAAGATATTGGAGACCTGGATTTCAACAATTAATTCTTAGTATTGCATTAAGAAGTCAATGTATGATAAAAATTCTCCATAATAACAAAGAAACTCTTGGGAATAAGAGATGTGTGTAAAAACAAATAGCACTGCACACAACACTGGGTACTTCTGACCGTGCCTGATTAAAACACTTGAGTATAATGTTTTTTCTCGGTGCAAATGAGAAAGTAGAATAGATGAGAAAAGAAATGAGTAAAAAAACACAGTATCTTTTTCATTTGTCTTTTGTGAGGCAAATTTAATCACAAAAGGCAAATGAAAAAGGTTGTGGTTTTTTTAAAATTTCTTTTTAAGTTAGTCTTTGCCTTTGACACTTGTATCAGACTAACCTACATTTCTATCACGATTTCCAAGCTAAGGCCAAAATACCTGATCTTTGTCTTTTTTCTGAAATTATAGTCACTTTATGGCAGCTTTGGCTAATCTTATGCGTGCCTGAAATTCTAAAGCTACAGATTTCAGACTTACCTGCCAATAGGATAATGGCCGTGTTGGCCTGGAATGCTGAGACTTTTGGTCCAAGCACATCTAGGGTGTCTAGGTTTGTGGAAGGGTGATTTATAGTTATGGTTTTTTTTTTACCTCAGTAGGGATGTTACAGTGGAATATGATATTACAATACAGAATGTAACAATAAATAAACAGAATTTACTCTACCTTCAGATGGCTTTAATTAAGAAATAATTCTGAACATTAAAATAAATAACAACTGCTGTGACAAACTTGTGTCTCATTTTGCCAGGAAAAATTTACAATTTTATTCAAAAATAGCTATCCATCTAAAGACAGTGGGATTGCCAAAAGCGTATAAGACATGGAAAGATACATATTGAGAAATAGACTGATTTAAATATCTTACTAGGTCAGTTATTTCCAGAAGTGTTAGACTACTTCAATCCCACCCAGTACAGGTAGTCCACAACTTACAACCACAACTGAGCCCAAAATTTATGTTGTTAAGTAAGACATATGTTAAGTGAGGTTTGCCTCCTTTATGACCTTTCTTGTCTCAGTTGTTAAGTTGTTAAGTGAATCACCACAGCTGATAAGTTAGTAACCTGGTCATTAAGTGAATCTGGCTTCCCCATTGACTGTCACTTGCAAAAGAAGATAACATGATCACAGGACATTGCAACGGTCATAAATATGAACCAGGTGTCAAGCATCTGAATTTTGATCACATGACCATGGGGTTGCTGCACAGGTCGTCACTGTGAAAAATAGTCAATCACTTTTTTTTAGTTTGTTGTAAGTTGAATGGTCACTAAATGAACTGTTGTAAATCAAGGATGACCTGTATGGATAAAACCTTTCCGGCTGATGATAGTGATAATTATATTGTGTCACAATTAAAGAATATTTGGTTGGCCATGAATTCCATAGGCTAAACACTCCAAGAGCTACTTCCCAAACAGACTTTTTAAAAAAAGTAGTTTTTTTTAAATGAGGAAGTAGTTCCCTGGAATGTAGTAGCCATTATTTCCCACAAGGTTAGATTAACTTTTAATAACACATTCACATTCCCACAACTTTTAATAAGGTAACTTGTGATTAAATAACTGAATTTCCTTCCTAACATTTGTGGGACAGATTTTGAAAAGTACAAGAACATAATTTGATTTGGATGTCCTAGGTATCTGTGTTACTTGGCAGGTATTGATAAAAATGGTAGGACAATGAAGATGGATGAGTAATTTGAAAAAAATATTCAATTAAACTCTTTCCTTTCCAACGGTAATAACTTGAGAGATAACTTTGTTAGACTGTCTGTGTTGTCACCATTTCTATTTGATGACATTTTTAATGTGCTTTATATGTTTTCCTTCCAGCCCCGGTTTCAGGATTGATGGCCCCTTTCATTTAATTCCACTGGTCAGAAGTCCACAAGTCAATGAAAGGCAATGTCTCGGTACTGTGAATGAAAATCTGATTTAAGTTCATGAAACAAATAGCTTAGGTATAAAATAATCCAAACGGATGTATTTGTTCTTTCCAGATTTTTAACCCTGACCTTGGGATGCTCAGTAGTTTCTCATTCTGTAATTTCCCAACACATTCATGATAACTGCAGTGGTTCAAGTGTGAAGCAGACATGGGCTGCTACGGGTTCACACGGGTTCGGGCGATCCTCTAGCTAAGATTCTGTGCAGTTCGGAGAACTGGTAAATCCCACCACTGGCTGGCTCCATCCTGCCCTGCCCCGCTTCCCAGCAGTTCCCACACAGCCCATTTTGGATGCCAGGTAAGTATATGGCCTGTGAGGAACCTCAGGGAGGGCAAAAAACGAGCCTCCCAGAAGTTCTGGAGTGCCTCCGGAGCCTGGAGTAGGCCATTTTTGTCCTCTCAGAGGCTCAAAGAAAGCCTCTGGAGCCCGAGGAGGATGAAAAAACCCTACCCTGCCATGATGCATGAGGCTGACTAGGCCACTCCCACCATGGCCATGCCCACCCAGCAACTGGGCAGAGAACCAGTTGCTGAAATTTTTGAAGCCAATCCCTGGTCTGAAGGCATATACTTTCACCACAGTAAGTCTAATACAGGTAGTCCTCAACTTACAACAGTTCATTTAATGACCGTTCAAAATTATAATGTCACTGAAAAAGCAACTTATGACTGTTTTTATACTTACAAACATTGCGGCAGTCCCATGGTCATGTGATCAAAATCCAGACACCTGGCAACTGACTCTTTATTTCATCCCCAACCCACCAGGGAGACAGTTTAAGTTTAAGGAGCCATGGTGGTGCAGTGTTTAGAGCACAGTCCTGCAGGCAACTTTTTCTGCCTGCCAGCTGCCTGCAATTTGGCAGTTCAGATCTCACCAGCTCAAGGTTGACTCAGCCTTCCATCCTTCTGAGGTCAGAAAAATGAGGACCCAAAATTATTGGGGACAATGTGCTGACTCTGAAAGCCACTTAGAGAGGACTGTAAAAGCACTGTGAAGTGGTATATAGGTCTAAGTGCTATTGCTATTAACCACAATAAACCTTTAAGGACTGGACCACCTGCGAACCTTGTTACAGGGACAGATTAGAGCTTGGCCTACATGACAAATGATGCCAATATGTTTTTCTGCCAACTCAAGGACACAGAAAATTCATAATAATGCAACCATGACAAAAAGTTGTAAGACTAACAAAATGGTTTGAAGGTTCTGCGGATCTACCTAATGTCACATAAAATTATGTGCCTACACTGTCCCCAATAGGCCTCTAGGTGGCAGCACCTGTCAGTGCTGCACCTGTGGCACCTGTAGGGGGAGATGTGGTCTCCTACCTATAAAAGGAATGTGTGTGCTCCTCCCTTTAGTTCTTGTGCTTCATACCTATAGCAAGCATGTAGTCTTTTCTGAGACATCTATTTCCCTATCCCTTTTATTATTAAACATATTTTATTCTGGAACCTGCTTGTGTTGGGTGGCTGATCCAAAGATCCTAACCTCAAATACCATTTAACAACGACACCTAATAATGAAATCTTAGTTTACCTGAGCCTAAAATTTCATGTTTTAGAATGAGAGGCAAACACAGATGTGCATACGCCCACATGCAGGCATAGTGAAGGATGCCAATGAAACCATGTTAGACAAGTTTTTTCCTGGAAAGAATCTCGGCTATCACTCTTCCATAGTCAATTATTATTTACAGCCAAGAAAGTTTCCCTTCATTTTGGCTTGTGTGTGTGTGCACGCCTGTAGATAATTTATTTGATCTCTGACATCTTCTTTTCATGTTGCAGATTTACAACTTCACAAAGCATTCTCCAGCCATTTTTAGATCCTCACCCATCCTGAAATTTTTGTTTTCTAGAGATGTCTTTGTCCTATATTTCCATCATATCCAATTGATTTCGTATGCCAGCTGAATGGTATCAGATTGGAGAAGGCTATGATAAACTATGTCAGTTTCTTTTTGTAGAGAGTTATTGTAGCATATTAATTCCAGTCTTGGGATGGGATCTATATAGCTGATGAGATGCTGTAATCGGGTTTTTTTTAATGTTGTCGAAACTGATACCTTCATTTAGTTATGATGAAGAAAAGATTTAAGACTTAAATATGTTGACTGTTAGTTGCAGAGATTCATAGAATTTCCTAATATTTCTAAGACAGAAAAGTGATCATTTCAACATCAGTACCAGGAACTTTCAACATATAAATTTCCAACTTTGCAATATGTTGCCTGATTACAAATTCTGATCTCATGAATTTGGGCTCAGAAATAGCCCCCATTTTTCAATTGGGCTTCTACACACACACACACACACACACACACACACACACACACAAACGCACTGTGTGTATGTGTGTGTGGTGTGTACAGTATACACACACACACACACACACACACACCTGGAAAGCTGCCAGCCTGAACTGAGACCCAGGTGCTGTGGAACAGAGTGAGCTCCCTTTCCTGCCCCAGCTCCTGCCCACCTAGCAGTTTGTAAGCATGCAAATGTGAGTAGATTAATAGTTACCACTTTGATAGGAAGGTAAAAGTGTTCTGTGCACCTTTGGTGTCTAGCCATGCTGGTCACATGACCATGACAAATATCTTTGGATAACACTGGCTCCTTCAGTCAAGAAACTGAGATGAGCATTTTACTCTAGAGTCGGACATGACTGGACAGGGAAACCTTTACCTTTTATATTGATAGAGAGCCAGTTTGGCCCAGGGATTAAGGCATCAGGTTAGTAACCAGGAGACTGTGAGTTCTAGTATTGCCTTACTTTGACTTTGAACCAATCACTCCCTCTCAAACCAACTCACCTCACAGAGTTGTTATTATGGGGAAAATTAGAAGAGGAAGGAGTTTTGTGTATGAACACCACCTTGAGTTATTTACAAAAATAATAAAGGTGGGATAAAACATCTAAAATAATATTTTTTAAAATCAATAAAATGGTATCTCCAAAGCTTATTAAGAAGTGATGAATCCTTATGTGTCTCACAACAGTTTAAAAGCTGATGCCCACCTAAAAAGCTAATTATATAAATATTTCAATTTTTTATTTTATTTTTATTTTATTTTATTGGATTTATACCCCGCCTCATTTCCCCTGTTAGGGGGAACTCTAGGCGGCTTACAACAAATATAAAATTTCAATACAATATCATCGTTAAAATTTACACTAATCATACAATCATACCACAATCATCCAAGGGCAGTTGCTTGGGGAGTGCTGTAAAGCTCTAATAAGCAGTCTATAACATCTGAGTGCTATTGCTATCCATGTTGTAAGCTGCTCAGAGTCCTTCGGGAATTGGGCGGCATAAAAGTGTAATAAATAAATAAAATAAATAAAATATATGGCTAAAGCAACCTCCTATTGTTGCGTCAACAGAGAAGGACTTCGATCAGAAGGACTCATCTAGAGCTCTCCAAGATGTCGTCTCTGTCTTGCTGTTCTCTTCATAGATGCTTTCTTCTTGGATTTCCTTTTATTTTTACATTTCTCTGCCTCGAGGAAAGTCACTGAAAGCCTCAAAGTGTTAAACTGATGCTATATTCAAAATATGGTTTTCTTTGTTCAAATTATTTTGAGATCACCATTCGTTCATGTGGATTGTAGAGATCTGTACTTAGTCAACGTAGTGATTAAGTCAAAATCACATTAATTAAAAGAACCCTCTTAGACTACTCAAGACAACCAAATTTAAACCTTCAAATGGATATGTAAATATAAATAGTCTGAGCTGATACCCCAAAGTTTATACTAATAGCCTCAGTTATACATTAGTTAGGCATGAGTTGTGTCACTGTAGCAGGTATGGTAAAATTTACTTGCTTGTTTATTGACAAATAGGTTACACAAAGGGAAAAATAGCTGAACAGTAAATATATAATGTTTTCAGAACTAATTCAAAAATATATTAAATAAAAAGTTAAAGGCATAGTTAAGAAAAAGTTCAGAAATTGCTCATAATTTCCCTATACTGTAAGAGTTGACAATGTAGTGTAATTAGCATCTTAAGTACATCAACTCTGCCTAAACTTTATAAAAATTTGCCTCTTGCTCCTGGAAGTTCATTATTCTAAGATACCAGAATTGTCTTGCAATAAAGCAATTGAGACAGCTTTTAAGTTCACAAATCAATTGTTAAATTTTTGGGGAAATATCCAATGTTTTAATGCTAATTAGTTGATTGTCTGGAGTAAATAAACTATCAACTTAACTTTAATTGGAGCAATGGACAGAATATATAGATGCAACAAACCTACCTCTGTAATACTAATATTACTAAAAGAAAATGCATCAGAAGGATACTATAGGTCAGGGCTGTCAAATGCCTGCCTGTGGGCCAAATGTGTCACGTGCTGGCCACACCCATGCTCAGTTTAGCAAAGGAGGGGAGAGTCCCAATAGGTCACATGATGCCGCCATAATGACGTGACTTTGACACCCCTGCTTTAGGTAGTATAAAGTTGTACAGATTTGCTGAAATACAACTCTCTACATTTCTCATATTAGGTATTCTGGGGATGTATTTCATCAATATCTAAAGAGTCCCAATTGTTATCTACAGCATGAGGAGAGAAATTTTTTAATTATAGTATACCAGGATTAATTATATAACCAGGTATTGAGGGACATCAAGAATACCAATTGGGATAAAGCTAATCTAACTTTCCACACTACAGCGGACAAGACATGTGTCTTGGGACCCACAAAATAAAGATGCCCAGCTGAAGGACCTATATAGATCGGTCTACCCTCAATAGATGACTGACCGATGATCCCTGATGGGTTTTAGAGGGAGCTGGGGATTAAAACTGATGATCTGCTGTGTGGTCTTACTGAGACTCTAATTGTCAGTTGAAATAGGAGATAATTGTGGTTTTAGATAGGCTTCCACCTCAGTGGCCTTCCTTGGACCCTTCAATGTCATCAGGCCCCACGATATTCAGAAGAACTCCAAGAGATCAAGCAGATCAAACAATGTCTAGGGCACCAATAGTGGAAGATGAAGGTAGGAAAGTACCTAAACACAGTTAGGAGCTGCTATTGGAGCCCACCTTGTGGCAATTTATGTGGTGAAATGGAAATACTTTTCTGCATGAATTGCATCTGCAGATAATCGCTCAACGGCCCTCTTTAATGTAACCCGATTCCTTATAAAAGAGACTCAAAGGTCTACTTGTAGGGATGCACTGAGGAATTCGCTCACTTTCTGGCAGATAGAATCACTCAGATTCATTCTCTCTCTTGGTTGTTGGCATGAATACTTGTCTTGTATACCCAGTTATTTGGGAACTGTTTGATTCTGTTGCTCTTGAGGAAGTGGACAGGATCCTAGGAAGTATGAACTTGAGCACCTGTGTTTTAGACCTTATTTCCCAGTTGGTAAAAGCCTTCCAAGAACTGACATTGGATGGGTATTGGCAGTGGTTACTTGAGGGAAGGGGCAATGCCCCAATCTTTTAAAGAGGCTGTGGTTCACTTCCTTTTCAAGACAATCTTGGTCCTCATTCTACTGACTTTTAGAAGGATGGAAGGCTGAGTCAGCCTTTAGCCTGGTGAGTTTTGATCTGACAACCCGCTGAAATACAAGTCAGCAGAGATAGGCTGCAGGGCTGCATTTAACCACTGTGCCACCGAGGCTCTTTTTGTATTTTGTATTTTATTCTGTAACCTAATAAAATGTTTAAGCATCTGGGGGTGGGGATTTCAGGTTGGAGTTTGGTTCCAAAACAGAGGCTACGTATCAAAAACAGGTTCTGGATGATGAATGTGGGGTAATAATGGGAAGAATTCCACAGGCCATATACATGGATTGGGCTTCTAGCCTATAGGCAGAATTAACCGTATAATCCTGTTACAAGAAGAAACAAAGACAAATCTAATCTATATATATATATATAAGGGAGCTGTGGGTTTGTATGTGCTCTATACAAAAATTCAGTTCTGCACCAATCTGCCCAAAATTTCACACAAACCTTTG
>JANHGC010002767.1:56574-66942 GCA_027560395.1 Boaedon fuliginosus | reverse complement strand
GTCAGAGCTGAAGAAGCTTCTTGGATGAGAAGCGAAATGTCTTCAAAGAAAAACCAGAAAGTCCAGTTGCCTCTTGGGGGAAAAAAGCACCTTTGGGACAACCATGACCTGGATGACAGATAATCTCCATAGACATCCCTTCTGGGTGTTCCGGATTTGAATACAATTATTATCAATTAGGTTTATTATCTATTAAACTTGACTGCTGTGGAATGACTCCTATTCTGAATGCTTAACAACAAAGTGCAATCTTACACAATCTGATTTTTAAAAATATTTCTATCCAAGGATCTTAATTGCAGAAAGGGATTCTCAACTTTTAACTACAGTAACTTGACAGTTAGACTGTCACAGGGCAAGGCACTGTTTCAAGGTACTTCAAGATCTATCATTTAATGATCTGACTTAGAATCTTCCCAGGTATTGATAACAGACTGAGTGGTCTGCGTTACCTGAGGTCTCCTTTCAGAAGATAGAGACAAAAATCACTCCAAAACTTTCTTCATTCATTAGGGTTTCCTCAAAGATAAAAGGAATAGTCTGCTTCTGGGTCCAATTCAAGGTGTTATGACCATTAAGGCTCTACAGTTTATCTACAGCAGGGGTGTCAAACTTGCGTTGTCATGGTGGCATCACGTGACGTATTGGGACTTTTCCCCCTTAAACCAGGAGGGGTGGCGCCAGCATATGACGCATCTGGCCTGCAGGCCGTGAGTTTGATACCCCTGATCTACAGAAATGTCTTCATTCTATTACATCAGCCCATCCCACCAGGCTAGATAGGGAAGGTATGTTGTGGAATTTATCAGTCCCAAAATTCCAACTGGTGGGTCCAGGAAGAGGGCTTTCTCTGCCATTTCCCCCATCCTCTGAACATTTTCCCTCAGAGGTAAAATGGGCCCTCACTCTCCCGGCCTTTTGGAAAGGTGAAGAAATTTTTTTTTTCCCTCTGCAGCCTTACTTGGGGCACACAGAGAAGCATGCACAGTTAGCACCCTGAAAGCCCTCTCCCTGCCTTTTAATTAGTTTTTAATATTAAATTGTAATCAACCTTGCCTCTTTTTAATGTTACATACAGTTTTATTTTTGCACCGCCAAGGGTCTCTCTGAGAGGGAGATGGGCAGATTCAAAATCTGATAAAAAAAACAAACTTAGCAAGTCCTTTCATATCTTAGAATAAAATTATGGAGTTCTGAATCCAGGTCACTAAGTATTCTAGAAAGAAGGACGTGAACCTTAAGTTTGAATCTTGCTTTTTCCTAATTGTCAGGGAGAAGACATATGAACTTTTCAGAGGAGATTAAGTTTTAACAGGATTAAAGTACTTCTGTCTTTTCTTAATGTTCTAGTTCTTTTCCATTTCCATTTAGTAACTGGCATACTGTTACTTTTCTCTTCTTTTTATTATTTATTTACTTATTTAGAAAAGGTCTTTTGGGTTAGTCTTACCATTGGTCACCCACTTCAGTCTCTTTAAGGTCTAATCTTCCTGCTATCATGTCAACAAATCCGGACTACTCGTATATCCTCCTGCATGACAACGTGTTCTTCCTCCCGCCTCCTTTATTTCTCCTGTCTTCCATTAATCCATTTGTACACACATAGTACCTTCCTCTACTGTCCCATTTTTACACCATACTTTTTGTAACTGTTTCAACGGCTCCTTTTTAAGGAACTCCTACCCACCTTGGCCTTCTCTCCCTATTAGTTTCTCCTGCCATGGAATTCTTGCTGTTCTTTTGAGTTTATTAAAAAGTGGTTTCTCGAAACCCAAAACATGAATTTGGTTACACTCAGCTTAAGTTTCCCATCACACTAAAAATTCCAACAGGATCACTTTCTCTCCAGCTTTTACTTTGTCCCCTAAGTCATCTTTTCTGGAAACTTTGACCAAGTGTTCCTATTCCCACTATTAAAAAAAAAACCCTCAGCAAAAACAGCTTTCAACTCATAAGCACAGTCAACTCATAAGATAGTCAACATGTGCCCACTTTTACACAAGAAGCAGAAATTGAGAAAAATCTCATCCTGAGCTTTTCAAAACAATCCATTTTATGCGGCATAGCTGCCTGTTAGTCATTTGTTCTGGGGGGGGGGGTAATCCAGATGTTCTTTGTCTGAGTTGCATTTGATCAAATTTTTCCAAACTCACCACAATGTTTTGTCACTGAGATGATACAGCTTTCTTCCCATGCCAACATCCAAGCACAATGACCATGACTGGAATGTAGTTACATGTCATAGGCAACAAATGGACCTTGTCTGGGCATTATCCCACCCTCACACTCTTGTCTGTGTAATTTCCTAACTATACTATGTCCTAATTGTACTGTTTGAAGTGTATCAGGGAAAAAAGCATCAAAACGTACAAGAAAAAAGAAAAAAGATACCGTTTGACTGATTATTGAAGAGAATTGATTGACTGAACGTATATGCCCCCATCTCACTTCCATGTGACCCTGAGCGGGATGCACATTTAGAATTCAAATTAACAATCACAAAATTTAACAGAATATCAATTAAAAACAGTTAAAAACTCAACTAAAAAAGGAAGGGGAGAATATAATTTAAATGTATACACAGTACAACCAGTTAACATTCTTCCACTATCATAATTCTATTCTAAAATTACTCACATACACCTCTTCTGCTCACTTCACCATTTGGAAAATTCTAGGTTTTAAACTACACATCTGGATTTTATTTATTTATTTATTTATTTGCCGCCTCGAGTTCCCCCGAAAGGGGCAAAGAGAGGCAGGATATAAATCTAATAAATAATAATAATATTTGTTTGTTTGTTTGTTTGTTTATTTATTTATTTAAATTTGTACCCCACCTTTCTTCCCCCAACTGAGGGAACACAAGGCAGCTAACAATTAAACCAGTAAAAATTACATTGTTACAATAAAATTATTAAAACAATGAAACTACATTAAAATAGTAAAATTAAAAGAATACAAACATACAATAACAATCATACTATACTTTCATATGGGGGGAGTCAATTAGTTCCAGCCCTGCTTGCAGAGCCAGGTCTTAACAGCCCGGCGGAAGGCTAACAGGTTAGGGACGGCCCGGATGTCCACTGGGAGCTGGTTCCAGAGGGCCGGTGCGGCCACAGAGAAGGCCCTCCTTCGCAGACCTGTCAGCCGACACTGTTTAGTCAATGGGACCCGGAGGAGGTCGACCTAATGTGATCTTACGGGGCCTTATTATGCCATCCAACTATGAACCACATTTAGGAAGATTATTTCCTGTACTGTAATAGCCCATGGAGTTAAGTACTTTATGCTTATGCTTTGATTTCACGCATTTTAGTTCTCTGTTGATTTGTTTTAATTATTTAAAGTCTACAGTCATTAAAACGGAGGAGCTCAAATAACAATCATTCTACTTATAGAGAGGCTAGGTTCAAAAAAAGCCAAATGGTCACAAAGCAAGCAGAGAAAACACCAGAGAAAATTACTAATTCCAGCAATGACATGTGTCCTTGGAATTCAAAACACGAATTGTGGCATTTGTTTTATGAAATTTAGCTAACACCCAATGTCTTGAGAAATCAAGAAAATAATAAAGTTGTCAACTTCAGCCTTTTCCTAAAGCTGAATGTACTTCAGAGTAGTATTCTGACACTTTTTATCAAATTTGTTGAACCACTCAACTCAACTGTGTAGCTCACAATAAAAACAGAAAGTATCTTTATTTTTGAAAGTTATGATCCAGCATCACAACTGCAGCAATATACATGGATGATTCTCAGTCTGCTTAATAAACTCTAGTTGCCCATTCCCATCACCCTGAACATGATTAGTTGCCTGTGTGGGGAAAGTATGATAAATGAAAGTATGGAATTTCTTTTATTCCTACAAATGATTATTAAACTAGCTGTCCTCTTTTTCAAGCAAGGTGAGCAAGATTATATGATGTCCTAAAAGAATCGTGATGCAATTCACTAAGGTTATGTTCGTAGCTATTGGGTTGGGATTTTTTTTCAGAATATCACCCCTTAGAGTAGAATTTACATTACTGTCCAAGTCGTATATTCAGTTTATTAATGAGTCCACAGCAGGTGGCAGCAACTGGTCAATTATTTCTATCTTGAGAAGCTAAGCAACTGCCTAGTTGGTACTGGATGGGTGACATGCAATATGAAGGCTGTTGACTAGAATAGGAATTAAAAATCCTGAAAAGGTTCATTGCAAACTACTTCCTTACTGTTGCCAAGATAACTGCACAGTGTCAAGTTCAACCTGAAAGAGATGACTTTACAAAGATGCAGCATGACACCAACACAGCTTTAAACACGCCAATCATTTATTGAAACGATGCAACCATCTGCCTGAATGTGATGATGCAAATAGTATTAGGAGAAAGGATAGCTTAGATTTGAGAAAATATTTTCATTAATATTTCTCTTCCTCCCTTCCTCAGCTCAGATTTACTGCTCCAAGAAAGTCCACGATCCAGCCCTGACTGCAACACTCAGAGGTATCCATGGGAAATCTCTTTATCAACCTTTTGCCAGCTTTCTCATCTGCTAAGGCAGCAGTCCCTCTTTATGGGCTGGGCTGGAAGAATTCATTATTAAACCCTTTGAAGATTAAATGAGCTGTGTATTATGCAAAAGCATATTCAAAGTGAAATGACCTAACAAGGAAAAATAAATGAATATCCCAGAGCCAAACTGACATGGATGCTGCCTTATATCAAGTCAGATTATTGGACTGCGAAGCTGAGTGTTGTCTAATCTGATTGGGGGAGACATTCTGGGGATTTATAGGGATTTCAGCCCTATCGTTGTACCTGAATTGAACTCAAGACTTTCCCTTTGCAAAAAAGTACTCTACCATTGAATTGTGCTCTTGATAAAATTAAATTGAAGAGCCAATCAAGCTGCTTGGAGAGAAGAAGAGTTCTAGAATTTAAAAAAAAAATCTAATACTTCACAAACTCTTTCAAATGAAATAATTGCTATGCATGCTATAATTCTGAAACTCTCCCAGTTTTCTAATACCTCTCCCTCTGGGAATAGCCAAGAATTCACAAACATTGGCTTAGTTTACTGGCTTTTGAAAAAGAGATGGAACTGGTTCAGAATACTTTAGAAGCAGGGATATTGCTTGGGGCCAATTAGCAGGAACTTGCTATTAACAACAGTTTTACCACCTACTGTACTATGTCACCAATCAAATGCTAAATGTGACCAATAACATTCTACAGAACTCAAGATCAGGCATTTTTGAAAGAATGCATTTTCTTTGTGAATTTGCCCAGGGAAGCCTTTCTCTCTATCTCATTCATTCTTCTGGCAAAATTACAAGAAGGGAGCTTTCTAAGCGACTGGCACTTAATCTCAACAATTGTTATCTTGTTTGTGGATTTCCTATCTTGGCTTGGTTTCTAGCCCTGCTTGTTACTACCTTGAATCTCAACTGCAGAGTATACATCTGTTTTTTACTCCCTTGGACTTGGTCTGCTTTCCACTGTGATCTGATCTACTTCACCTAACAGCCAACTTCTCATACTCATCCTAAAAGAAGCTGCCTTCCTGGAATACACAGTAAGTCAGAGTGAAGTTTGTGATGAGTTTTGTTTTCCTAATATTAATCCAAAGAAATATATTCTTGGTTAGGCTGGTCTTAGAATGAAAGACTGAGGTCTGTGCTTAAAAAAAAAGCACAAGGCCACATCGAATTAATTTAAAAGTGAAGGGGGGGGGGCATCAAATTTAAATTAAGTAAATAATATCTATTAGAAGTTGCCATACAAACATGCTACAGGTAGCTTCCAATTAGAAGAGAATAACAGAGTTAGAAGGGACCTTGCAGGTGTTCTAGTGCAACACTCCCCTCCTGTATACCATTTCAGACAAATGGTTGTTTAATCTCATCTTAAAAACTTCCAGTGTTGGAGAATTCACAATTTCTGGAGGCAAGTTGTTCCACTGATTCATTGTTCTAGCTGTCAGGAATTATTTCTTCTTAGTGCTAGGTTGCTTCTCTCCTCGTTTAGCTTCCATCCACTGCTTCTTGTCCTGCCCTCAGGAGCTCTGGAGAAGGTGCTTCTTCGTGGCAACCCCTGAGATATTGGAACATTGCTATCACATCACCCCAGTCCTTCTTTTCCTTACTTTAAGGGAAGCCCAGCACCTCCAACTGTTAGAAGCACCCTTGTCCTTATGCAGTTGCTTTGGAGATCATCCCATGTTCTCTGCACAGATAACACATTAACCAAAACTGTCAGCAAAACAGTTGGGGATGCACGGATCCATGCAGTAAGCTGTGAATAGGATTTGTGCAAGTTGTAAAGGTGCAATTCATTCATTTGTATATATATATATATGAATGACAGTGGTGGGATTCAATTTTTTTTATTACAGGTTCTGTGGGCATGGCTTGGTGGGCATGGCTTGGTGGGCATGTGATTGGGTGAGTGTGGCCATGTTGTGGGCATGGGCAGGTACCAAAATAACCCAGACAAGGACAAGGGTTTGGCACACATCTTCCTCTGCTCGAGACAATAGATCTCTGCCCCACCTCCGGCCAGGCCACTACGGGTGCCCCCGACACGAGTGATGTCGAGTTGACCACACTCACCCCGGCCATGCCCCAAAGGTAAAACACAACCCTGATGCATCCCCCAATGAAATCGAGTTTGACACCCTTGCCTTAGATCAATGTCATTCAGAAGTGTTGGTGATCGTCTTAATTCTGGGAGCTTACGGAAATGAGTTTTTCATTAGCCCTGTAAGATTGGGCTTAGACATATGCAATTATTGTTGTCTACAGGCTCTACAATTAAGTGGTAACCTGTGATCTAAGTCTTCCCAGGATTAGTCCAACATTCTGTCACCCTAGTTAACCATTTTTCTTCATCCTAAATCTCCCAAATCTAATTTCCCAACATACATGGTTCAGCATCTGGAGCCAACTCTTAATAAAATGAGCCAACAGTGTGGTAGCTAAATCATAGGAATAGATCACCACTAAATGTCATATTAATGGAAACCACTGATATACCCTCTCCACAAATGCATTAATGAAAATGAAAGTAGGATACAATTAAATGCTTCCAAAATTATTTCACTGAAACAAACATTTGCTGTAACAATGGCCATGAGTAAAGCTCTTACCAATACCATACTCCTTTGAGACGGTCAATTCCTATGAGAATCACTAGTACAACGCAGTTGGGTTTTCTTTAAATGGGGGTGAGGTATGCATGGAATGCTTACATGCCCACCATCATATCTATTTTGGTCTCAGAATTGAAAGCTAAGAAGAGAGAGCGAGATCCTGATTGCTGTTGAGTGCTTTCATAAATCTCCCAATAATTAATCACCCATTTGTGGCTACACTGTGTACTTAACTCACTCTGTGTGTTTGCTTGGCTTAGGCCTGTATCTGTTGATCTCATTTACACTTCCTGTGCTACCCAATTAACAATTAACTCTGGGAAGTTACACATACACTATCAACAAATCCCCACTTGACCTTCTTGTTTGATTACTTAAACCAAAAACAATCGCACGGGCTTCTGAGAACCTGTTCACAGAGTTTGCATCTTCTCTAGTCAAACCCACCTTTTTTGTTGTTGTTTATTAGCAGGAAGTATCAACAGGAAATAATCACACACACTTTCTTGAAAAAAATGTCAGCAGTCGTGACCAAGCTCAAAGTTGGGACCCAAGATTTGCATGGAAATTGATGCTGAAGAGTATTATCACACGGAATTTTCTTAATTAAATTGCAAATATGCAATGGAGGATAATTGCGTGGACACATTCCAGCAAAAAAGTGACATATACAAATAAGCTCCTGTTTTTTTATATATCTTTTGTAACATCTGCCAATATTACTGTGATTTCGCAAGCAAACAAAACAAACAAACAAACAAACAAACAAAAAACCCATGAATTTATCTGATACAAGTGCTATCTTGTTATATTCCAGTGACAACCTTTCCAGAAAGGTTTAACAATAATAAATATCAAACCACTATTCTGGAAATCTAACTTCAAGTTCCTATTTTGAAATACTCAATGGCCATGACCCGGAGAACTGAAAACATTACCAATGGCACCCACTAAAGGCACGGTTTGCTTACGGTAGTTCTAGTGAAATCAGATTATTTTAGCACTAACTTGAAACTGTACTAATCTACATCTTTATTTTTTACAATGACTGATATTATTCTATTACTTTCTGTAACATTATAAGCAGACGTAGATATAACATCATATGGAGAGGGGTAATACATATATTAATGTACACAGATATATTTTAATCTCACCAACAACGCCTCTTAACTTCAATATTCCAATTTGCTCAATTTACGACCATAATTGAGCCCAACATTTCGGCTGCTAAGTGAGGTATTTGTTAAGTGAGCATTTGCCCCATTTTATGCCCTTTCTTGCCCCATTTAAGGGATTCACTGAAGTTTTTACATTAGTAACATGGCTGTTAAATGAATCTGGATTCCCCCTTGGCTTTGTCGGAAAGTCGCAAAAGGTGTTCGCATGACCCTGAGACTCTGCAACCGTCATAAGCATGAGTCAGTTGCCAAGCATATGAATTTTGATCACATGACCATGGGGATGCTGCAATAGTATTAAGTGCGAAAATGGTCACTTTCCCAGTGCGTTGTAACTTTGAATGGTCACTAAATGAACTGTTGTAAGTAAAGGACTACCTGTATAAAGATTTATTTATTTATTTATTTATTTATTTATTTATTTATTTATTTATAACATTTTTATGCCGCCCAATTTCAGAAGGATTCTGGGCGGCTTACAACATAGATAGCAATAGCACTCAGATTATATATATTGCTTATCAGAGCTTTACACATTCCCCAAGCAGTTATCTGTTGCTATCTCTTCCAACTATTTACAGAAATAGTCTTCATTTTTAAATAAAATAATAGAATATAATACCATAATGTCAGTAGATTTTCTACACAGATCTTTCAGTATTTTCTTTAATTGCAAGATTATTCTTTTAAAATTGGAGGAAAGATAAAAGGCTATTTGATTTATATCTTCATTTTGAAGGAATGGTAGAACTTATATATTTCCTAGTCAATTTAGTCTCCCAGTCTAGACTTTCCAGAATGTGTCATTCTGGTACTTACGTTCGAAGAAACATAACATGGGAAGAAAAAAATATATAGTTCCACAGTAAAAGAAAAGTTACTGTGGAACTATATAGGTAGCAGGACTCTAATAAAGTGGTTTATAATATTTATTCTATGGTTCAAACCTGAATTGGATTGATGTTTCACAAACCATTGGTCATTTTGCCTTACATGGACATTTTTAGCAACCTTTACCTTGTTTTAAAGAGACATATTTGCTGTCTTTTTAGCAATGCCAATAGCCCTGTTATAAAGCACTATCACATCAAGGAGACCAGTGACAAGCCCAAGCGGTATTACTTGGCAGAGAAACATGTTTTTGATTGTATCCCAGACTTGATCAATTATCATCAGTATAATGCAGGAGGTAAGTTGCAAGAAAGATGCAAATAACTTAATTCTAAGATTCTAAAAATGGAGGGGAAAATTATGTTGACATCTGATGTTTTAAATAATTCCTTATTATCAAAGCTCTTATGATAAACAAATATTAATTTATTTAGTATCATTAAATGCTGAAAATTCCCTGAATACTGGATCTCTTGCAGGAAGCCTATATTTGCCTTCTCTTTATATGTGCCCCGTTAAATATAGCTTTGAATAATATTCAAGAGAAATTATATAAATAAATGGCAGCCTTTTGCTTTTCTGAATATTCTGGGGAAAATTTAATATAAAATGCTTATCATATTCAGGTACATGGTCAAGGTGCCTATGTTGCATATTCAAAACTTCAGACATTCCTAGAAAATTTCACATGATAGGAAAATTGTTTTGGTATTGAAGTGTCACATTGTAACTTTATTATTTCTATATTTGATTCTAAAGTACATTCTTATAGTACATCTCCATCATTTTATTTTTATGGCCCATCATTTTTTTCTAAGCTGCCAAAAGCTGGCACTTTTGAAGGGTCCTTCAAGCTCTCTGGGCTTGGTTGTTTTCTTGCAGACATTTCATTACCCAAACCAGATTACAACATCTGTGCTAGTATATCACTGTACATCACTAGCACGGATGATGTAATCTAGTTTGAGTAATGAAATGTCTGCAAGAAAACAACCAAGCTCAGAGAATACCAAGGACCCCACATTTCAATCTTGAGTTACAAAAATCGCCTTCTGCTACCATATGCCTCCCATCGCCCAGTGAGATCTCACAGAGAGGCCCTGGTCCGGATACTATCAGCGAGGCACTGTCGGCTGGCGGGGCCGCGTGCACGGGCC
>JANHGC010002766.1:71288-88344 GCA_027560395.1 Boaedon fuliginosus | reverse complement strand
TTTCTCTTTCCCTCCCCAGGCAAAGGCTTCTGTTCCAGCGGACTCTTTCATTATTGAATTAAGCGGAATACAACCGTCGGACCAGCTCCCTGCTATGACCGAGGCCGTAAAGTGCATCAGGGCCAGAGGTCTCAAGACGGCCGCTTTGACGAACAATTTTTATCTCGAAAGTGGAGAGAGTTTTCTGCCTATAGACAGAGCGCAATTTGATGTGGTAAGCCCTTTGTGCTCCAGAGAAGCTCCCATTCCTTGGGGCTGTTGCTTCATCACAATAGTTATAGTTTAATCATTATGCTTGCCTCAACTTGCGCAGGAGTGCGCAGGGCTCACGAAGGAAAATGAAACGTATTTTCCTCTACGTAGATCCCATAATGGAGTATCTTCGAAGAAGCGTTCAGGATCTTGGCTGTTTGGACCCCTCAGATCTCCTTGCCCAACTCATGATTATCTAAATGCCTTTTCTAAAAAATGATATTAAAAAAAAAAGGTTAACTGGAAGCGTCCAGCTGCATGAAAGGGTCCATTCTGTTATTGCTTGGTTAATACCTTTTAAGGCCACAAATGAAACCTTGAAGGAAGAACGTGATGTCGTTTGCTCTTTCTCTTTACTTGATTTGCGAACCCCGCTCCCTCCTGCCTGATTGCCTGGCTGCTGGGCTTCCATCTCCCAGGTGGTGGAATCTTGTCGGGAAGGGGTGTGCAAACCCGACCCTCGGATCTACCAGCTGTGCTTGGAGCACCTGGGGGTCCTGGCCAAGGAGTCCATCTTTCTGGATGACATCGGGCAGAACCTGAAAGCTGCCAGCCAACTTGGCATCAAGACCCTGAAGGTGAGAAAGCGGTGCAGGAAGGAGAAGCGCGTCTTCCCAGAGCTGACCCCGCCTCCTTCCCTTAGACGTCCTTTGAAGTTATCCTCTGGATATAAATAGCTAGCCCTACTTTGTTGTCGTTTGTTCCCAGCAGGGATGTTTGCGGATATACTTGCTTTGTGCCTGAAAAGTCTCGTTTTAAACACGGGGCTCTTCTAAGCGCATTCACTGCTTCAGCTCCTCCGTTCCTCCGCTCAGGTCGAGGATGCGGACTCTGCAGTTCAAGAACTGGAGGCCTGCCTCGCTTTCCCCTTGCGTTGCGTGGTTCCTTACGCGTCTCCTGTGAGGCCGGCCATGGAAATCCCCACAGCGCCTCTACGAAAGTACCTTGAAAACACCTTGGGGGCCCAAGCGAAAGGTACAGGAGCGGATGTCCCCCTCCTGCATGGGGGCCGGTGGGGGTGTCTTTATCTGGAATATATTCAGGGCTGGTCCCATTAGCAGGTCATGTAAAAAGAAAACCCAGGGAACTTTAATGGCAGAAGGGTGCAGATTAGAGCCAAACGTCTTCTCCAAACTCTCCCACTTGGCGGAGTTGCAAAGATTAAATGGAGGGGGGCCTGAACTCTGTCTGGGGTCTCCTGGGTCATGTGGGCTGTTCCTCACTGTCCTTCCTGGCTGCGACTTTGCAGGTTCTCTGGAGCTGCACCAGTTCAGTCACGGGCAGTCCAACCCGACGTACTACATCAGATTTGGGGACCATCAGTTGGTTCTAAGAAAGAAGCCGCCGGGGAAGCTCTTGCCCTCGGCTCACGCAGTAGAGAGAGAATACAGGTGAAAAATCCGGCAAATAGAGTGATGAACAGACACCCCTCCTACCCATTATGTGGAAATGCTACCAAGGAAAGCTGCCAGCCCTGTGGATTACCAGGTTCATTGATGTTAGCTGGCAGCGAGAGGAATCATAAGCCAAAACATCCGAAGGGCACCAGAGCTATGATTATATTTCCCCTCCTCCCCCCACCCTACAGCACTTCTTCCCATCTTAATTCTCTTCTCCTTCTGCTGGGCAGGGTTCTGAAGGCCCTCAGGGATACTGGCATTCCTGTTCCCAAAGTCCTGGCCTTATGTGAAGATCCAAGGTGAGTTCCGGGCCCAGTTCTGCCTGGGGAGGAGTTTTCGGGGGCTGAAAGCCTCACGATCCCCTGCTAACGTCCTGGTCTTGCTCCAGCGTCATCGGCACCCCCTTCTACCTGATGGAGTACAGCCCCGGCCGGATCTTCAAGGACCCTTCTCTTCCAGAGCTGGAGCCCCACCAGCGGACGGAAGTTTATAATGCCATGAATAGCGTCCTCTGCCAAATCCACAGTGTGGACCTGCAAGCGGTTGGTCTGGAGGATTATGGGAAACGTGGTAGGTAAAGCCCCTCTCTGCTCCCCCTTGCAGGAGCTCCCGTCTTTGGGGTGATGTTAAAATGAAATTGGATCCTCTGATGGGAAGCTTCAGCTTGGTGCAGGGAAATTTCTCTTGTTCCCCTGAGATTGTAAACCCGTACCTGTTTAAAATGATCTTTCTAGTATTCCCCCCCCCCAAAGGACAAACATTACTTAATGGAGATATTCATATTGTAGGCAATTACGTCCAGCGGCAAACCCAGACCTGGAGCAAGCAATACCGAGCCACGGAGACCCACACAATCCCGTCCATGGAGAGGCTCCTCAAATGGCTCCCGTCCCACCTGCCAGCCAGCGAGCAGCTCTCGGTCGTTCATGGAGATTTCAGGTACGGCTCACCTGTTGTGTTTCTACTGGTTTTACAGAAGCCTTTGGAGAAGCAGGAAAGTAGGAAATATAGAGGCTTAATTTAGTTTTCTAAAAAAAAGAAGGAAGCTTCCTCCCAAGCCTGGCGTGTTTTGGGACCCCTCCTCGCGTGGCGCCTGGTCATCAGAAGAGATTGCCCGCCTTGCTTTGCAGCAGTCTCCTCCGATCTGCTGGGTCGGAATTGCAGTCCCGGCGTGGGCAAAGATGCCCTTGTGACCGGCCGGCTGGGCTTCTCTGCAGCGGCTGCTTCCCCCCTTGTAGGCTGGACAATCTTATCTTCCACCCTGAGAAACTGGAAGTTGTTGCTGTCCTTGACTGGGAGCTCTCCACCTTGGGGGACCCGCTCTGTGACGTGGCCTATAGCTGCCTGCCGTATTTCATGCCTTCGGATTGCAGTATCATCAAAGGTGCCTGCATGTGGCCAAGCGCCAGGGGCCCAATTAAACGGTGGAATACCAGAGTTGGAAAGGAGCCCTTGGAGGTCTTCTAGTCCAACCCCCTGCTCAAGCAGGAGGCCCCATGCCTTGCCAGAAAAGTGCCTGTCCATTCTCTGGAGCAGAGAGGGAAGGGCCTCTATCCCATGAGTTGATGAGGTGCTGGAGACTCTCTTGCACCAGCTGGCTTAGAAGACCCAGATTGTCAGCTCAGCCAGCTGGGAAGAGGTGGGTTTCCTGCCGCAGGTATTTACAGAGGCTCCAGCTTTCCCTCTACTCCTTCATGGAGAAGGGTAGCACGGCCGCAGTCCCAGTCCAGCGCTTGGGCCAAGCCTCACCCAGCTTGCCTCTTTCCAGGCATGAAGGACTGTGACCTCAACCGGCTGGCCATTCCCACGGCAGAGGCCTACTTGCAGATGTACTGCCGTCAGCGAGGCATCCCTCCGGTCGACAACTGGAACTTCTACATGGCCTTTTCCTTTTTCAGAGTGGCTGCCATCCTACAGGGGGTCTACAAGCGCTTCCTCGCAGGTGACGCTGCTCTGGGGGGTTGGGGGGTGGACAGAAAAAGTGCTGGGAGCAGCCCACCCTGGACGACGACCCCGGAAGGTACCAGGCCGCTGAGCCACCGGTGCTTTTCCCCCACCCAGGCCAGGCCAGTTCAGCAACAGCCGAAAGCGCTGGGAAGTTTGCAGAGTTCATGGCGGACCTTGCCTGGGATTTTGCCACGAAGGAAGGCTTCCGGATCTTCAGGGAGCTTCCCAGTTCTGGACCACCCATCAGGACGTTCAGGACGTGGGCCGGCCCAAGGCTGCTCCTAAAGAGAGACTATGCCACGCAGAGCCCTGCATCCAAGCCCCACCTGATCCTCTCTCCTGAGGGTCTGCCCAGCCGCATCCAGGAGCTGCACCACAGGCTGAAGAGGTTCATGGATTCCCACATTTACCCATCTGAGCAGCTCCTGCAGGGTCACCAGTCTTCCCCGAGTAGGTGGACTCCCCATTCTCTGGTAGAAGAGCTGAAGGTAAGTCTGGTCCTGGAGAAACCTGGCCAGCTTCCTGGTTGGTGGCCACAGGGACACGGCTTTATCGAGGGATGTGTGGGGCTTTGCAAAACGACTAAGTGAACGGTTGGGCTCCTGCCCCAAGAGGCTTGCAAGCTCAAGTTTCATCCGTCATGGGAGGAGGAATAAGGGGGGACAAGAGAAAAGGGCAACGGATCTCAGGTGATCTGATTTCGGTTGGAAGGGTGAAGGCAAGGAGCCAAGTTTCTCAACTTCGGCAGCCTTAAGACGCGTGGACCTCAACTCCCAGAATTCCCCCTCACCTTTCTCTCTTCTCTCTTCCTTCCCATCCTGCAGGAGAAGGCAAAATCCGAGGGGCTCTGGAACCTTTTCTTGCCCTTGGAGAGCGACCCAGAGGTGAAATACGGAGCAGGCTTGACCAACGTGGAATTTGCCCACTTCAGTGAACTGATGGGGACGTCAGTCTATGCCCCTGAGGTACCCAGGAGAAAGCCCTGATGGGGACAAGCTTGGGCGGAAGGCTGAGGCTGCATCCTCGGTGTGCCTCCTCTATCCCGTAAGGGCCGCTCGTTTCTTCAGACCCCCGAGCCCTGCCAGCCTTGTTTGGTCCCTTCTGAAAAGGGCTAAGGGCCGTCTCCATTCCCACAGAAGAATCACCCAGCCTGTCATTTCCAGATCCAGGGAATGCGTCGCCCGCTCTTCGACTAACCCCCTCAGCTAATCACGGTTGCCTTCTCCAGGTCTTCAATTGCTCTGCTCCAGACACTGGCAACATGGAAGTCTTGGTACGCTACGGCACAGATGCCCAGAAGGAACGCTGGCTGGTGCCTTTGCTGGAAGGCAAGATCCGCTCCTGCTTTGCTATGACCGAACCCCAGGTCGGTGCCCACCTCGGTCCCACAAGTCTCAGGGTTTCCTTGGATCCACGGAGGAAGCTCCGGTCCGGTCCACAACAGAGATGGGGGGGGGCGGTGGGGGGAGGGGCTGATGTCCCTGCAAGGATGTGTGTCTTCTTTCCTTAGGTCGCTTCCTCTGATGCCACCAACATTGAGGCTTCTATTACCAAAGAACACGACACTTACGTTCTGAATGGGCACAAGTGGTGGATTTCAGGTATGTTCCGAGGTGCCCCTGGTTTCAACGTCCTCCCCTGAGTTTCCGTGCTACAACAGGCAGACTAAATTAAAGCAGTTGTGCTGCGGCAGGAGAGCTTCCTTGTGCCTTTGATGGACAGTCCCAGAGGTTCTCCTGCAGAGAGCCAAAGCGGGCCTCTTCCCTGGGGGTCAAAGGTTTTGGGTGCGTTTGGTCATGGTCTAAACCAGCAGCCTGTTCCATCCCCAGTGAACCCCCTGTTCAACTGCAGAGAAGAAAGGACAGGCGGATTCAGGGCGCACCTTTCCTCAACGTAGAAAGCCTCTCCTTCCTTCCGGCAGGTTCTCTGGACCCTCGTTGCCACCTCTGCATCTTTATGGGCAAGAGCAACCCGGAGGCCCAGAGACACAAGCAACAGTCGATGCTGCTGGTCCCCATGGACTCCCCTGGCATCACCGTCACCCGGCCACTCAGCGTGTTCGGCTTGGAAGACGCCCCAGGTGGAGCCGAGGGTTTAGCCGGGAAGGTTTCGCTCGCAGTCTCTTAGCTGCTCCATGGTTTTGGGGACGGGTATTGGCCTTTAGCCCCTAGTTCAGACAGGGCCTCTCGGGGGCTCCACCTGGGCATAAAACTTCTCCCACCTTTCCCCTTCCAGGTGGCCACGGGCAGATGACGTTTGAAAACGTCCGTGTTCCCCAAGAGAACCTCCTGCTCGGTCCCGGCCGTGGGTTTGAGATTGCCCAGGGACGGCTGGGCCCCGGAAGGATCCACCACTGCATGCGGCTGATCGGCTTGGCGGAAAGAGCGCTAGCCCTCATGAAGGAGCGGGTGAGTGGCTCTACGAAGGCAGCGGGGGGCCCCTTGGACCGGCTGTTTCCTCTAGCCCTGTGCTAGCTCTTCTTCCGTGGGTCTTGGGAAGGGGATAGAGGACTCTGGGGGGTCACTTATTCGGGGCTACCCCTTCTCCTGGTGCCTTGGTTGGCAGGTGACCAGCCGCGTGGCCTTTGGGAAGCCGCTAGCGGAGCAGGGCACTATCAGGGCGGATCTGGCTGAATCCCGCCTGGAGATTGAGCAGGCCCGGCTGCTTACCCTCAAGGCGGCCCATCTCATGGACACTGTGGGAAACAAGGTAAGTGGGGGAGGGGGGAAATCCCCGAGATGGATCGCCAGGAACCCCAAGCCCTCCTTTCGGCTCGAGGTCGGCCACGGAGGGCACCGCCTACTTTCTCTCATGCACTGGGAAGGGGGGGGCTTTCTGAGGGGCACGGGCGATCAGCGTCCTCACTTTCTCCTGGCCTGTGCGGCAAAGCCTCCAGAAGGGGGTTCTTGCCCCACTGGGTTCTGTCTCCATCCATCTAGGAAGCCGCGCTGGAGATTGCCCTGATCAAAGTCGTGGCTCCCAGGGTGGCACTCCGGGTCATTGACCGGGCTATCCAGGTGAGAGCCGGGACAGGTTTTTGACACTTTCCTCTGATCCTAACTTCTTTAGGGCAGGGGTGTCCAACCTTGGCAACTTTTAAGACTTGTGGACTTCAACTCCCAGAATTCCTCAGCCAGCCATGGGCAATCCTGGGAGTTGAAGTTGACACCTCTTAAATTTATCAAGGTTGGACCACCCCTGACATAGGGATCCCCGCTTGGGGGTTTCATCCCCCCTGCAAATGCTTGCAAACCTTTAAAACTTCCCCTTGGCTTCCTCCCTTTCCCCCAGGCCTTTGGCGCAGCAGGCCTCGGCTGCGATCTGCCCCTGGCCCAGGCCTTTGCTTCGGCCCGAGCCCTGCGCTTGGCCGATGGCCCTGACGAAGTCCACAAGGCAGCCATCGCGAAAATGGAACTGAGACGCTAACTGGGCTTCGATGGAGTCTGAGCGGACGTGCAGGCCACGTTTTTAAGGAGCAGAGGCCACGTTTTCCCGCACGGCTTAATGGCTTCTGGAGACGATTTGCAGAAATACTCTACGGGAGTGTGGAAGAATTGCTCAGCTGGCCTCTTCTTGATTTTGCTGGCTGAAGCTCCCGGTTTTGAACCCCAGGAAGTGCTTTCTTGGTCTTTCTTGATCTTGGGAAGCGGGGAGGAGAGAGAAGACGGGACGATCTTCCAGTGGTTTCTTGCAAAGAGACGTCCGCTTAGTCCATTAATGTAAGGACTGTGATTTGGGGTGATTTAATCTTTTTGGTAATGCAGGGGGCGAAATCATGGAGGTGAAAAACACTGTGAAAAGTGCTACAGAATGCAGCACATTAGAAAAACCAGCAATAAATGTACAATTTGTTTTTCTCAGGTGACAAATCCTCAAGCTTGGTTTGTTTTATCCAGAAAGTGATGAAAGGGGTGGAGGAAGGGCCAGGCACGACTGGGGAACAAGGGTTGTTCTTGTTCTACCCAGAAAGGAACCGAAAGCCAGTTCAAGGTCCTCTTGACAGGTGCAGTTGGCTTTCATGGTTCAGCCAAGAAGGGGGTTGGACTAGATGACCTACAAGGTCCCTTCTAACTCAGATAATCTGTTATCTGTTAGCTGCAGAGAAACAGAAATGCAATCAAGGGCTGGAGGGGCTGTGGCTCAAGCCCCCACCCCACCCTTCCTTTTCACGCCTGTGGCTCTTGAATTCTGCCTGGCATGGAAGCCCAGAAGGCAGCATTGGGGGGTGGGGGACGACATGTGTGAACGGGGCAGAAGGGAAATGCGGGGGCCGGGGTCGGCCACAGGCTCTGCCTCCGCCTGGCTCGGGTGCCATTGGCTGTCGGGAGGCGGAGGGCCGAGCCCGGGCCCCTCCCCGCCAGAGAAAGGGGTTGAAAAGGCGGCGGCGGCGGGCCTCCCTCCCTCCCTCCGCCCGAGAAAATGCTGCGCCTGGCCCTGCGCAGCTCTGCCCGGCTGCGGCCCGGGACCCCGCTCCGCCTGGCCTGCCAGCCCCTCTCCAGCGCCGCCGTGCCCGCGCCCAACCCGCAGCCCGAGATCGCCTACAACAAGGTGAGGGGCGCCGGTGGGCAGCCCGGCCCGGCCTCCCTGCAGGGGCCCTTCGCGCAAGGGAAGCCCCCGCTCTCCAGCCCCCCGGCTCGCCTTCGCCCGCGCCGCCCCCCGAGCTTCCCCCCCCGGCGATCGGAGGGCAGGCGGGGGCGGAGAAGGGCGTTCCTGCCCGCCTCCGCCTGCTGAGCCGCTCTCGGGAATGTGGGGCGGGGGCGGCTCGGAGGGTCCCCCGGCCTGGCCTCCCTCGAAACGGCGAAGTCGGCGGCGCTTGGGAGCCTCCTCGGTCCTGGGCCCCCCCTGCGGGCGGTTGCTTTGAGCCGACGCTTGCTGATCGCAGGGGGCTCGGCCGGATCGGCCCCGCCCAGGTGGGCACAGTTGGGGATGCCGCAAGCCGCCCAGCGGGCCCGGCCCCCCCCCCCCGCCCCGCGACGAAGTCGGGCCAGCAGAACCGGTGCAGAAGTTACCAAAGGCTTCTGGAAGCAACGTAGCGCCCGTTAGCCTGTTGCAAAATCGGCGCTGCACAAGCCCCAGTCAGGCCACTTCTGGACTGTGCAACTACCAGTGGTCTCCTGCCTGTGAAAGTCTAATTAGCTCTTTTGGTCATTGGTGCCTGGCTGCCTCTCCTTTGCCTTCTTCAGTTCCCTATTGCCATTGGTCATAACAGAAGCCTGGTGCTAATGTTATCAGATCTCTCCATTGCTAGATTAATTTCCCCTAAATTTGCCCTGTGGGAAGAAGTGGGAGTGAGTCCCAATAGAGCATCTCACCTTGGAGTTAGGGTCTAGGGTCACTATGAAAAGTATTTCTCAAGTTTTCCCATCGTTGCAAGCAATGGCCAATTCTTAAGAGCCTGCAGGAGATCACGCATTCAAAGGTGTGCTGTCGCTGGGGGTGGAGGTTTTGCAGCGTAACCTTTTGGTATTGCCCATTTATTGTTTATCGCCCCTTGTTCCTCTCAAAGCCTGACTGGTCTCGGTTCTTCTGAATTGCAGATTTTCATCAACAACGAATGGCACGATGCAGTCAGCAAGAAAACCTTCCCCACCATCAACCCATCCACAGGGGAGGTCATTTGCCAGGTGGCGGAGGGCGACAAGGTACAACGTATTGGGGTAACACAAGCCCCAGTTCATCCGTAGGAGAGCTCCCTGCCACCTGCAGGTTTTATTTCTGGAAGCTTAAGCAGGCGGTTCCATCGCTTCCCTGGTTCAAAACGTGTGGCTGTCCTGACTGGCATCGCCTATCAAAAGCTGCCGTGAGACCCTCCAGACAGGCAGATTTCCAAACCTTTTTGAGCTCTCTCGAAGGCGGCTCTCTACTTTTTAAGAAACCCTCCAGGCTGGGGCTGAGGGGGTGTTGCGACATCCAACATGCCTGGTGTGCTCTTGCCAAAGACTGTAAAGCAATCCAGCCCCCGTTTGCTTTCAGCAAAGCACTGTAAACATTCCTCAAATCCAGCTCGACATGGCTGCTGCTTGGCAGCCGGACAGGCCAGTTTTCACTGTTTCGTAAGCTACGATAGGCAAGCTGAGGCAGCAGTAACTTCAATTGCCAGCAAGAATGACACAGCAGAAATCGCACAGAGTATCAGAAGCAGTTCGCTGCAGGAGGCTTGGGGAGGGGGTGAGGAGCAACTCCTCGGTGGAGATTAGAAGTATGGAACCGTGGAAAGTGCAGCCTTTATTGTGTAGAAAATAATTAACCAGGCTGATAATTCTGTGTGTCTATTCCACCAGCCAGCTATAATGTTGACCTGTGCATTCAGTACTGGCACTGTATGGTAGCTCTGCAAAGGCAGACAAGCAACCGGTAAAACGTGGCCCAGATTCAAGCATCTCTTCCATCTGATGATCAGGGGGGTTGGGGCAGCGTTTGTTTCATTAGAGCAGGTGCTGCTGGCTGGGGAATTCTGGGAAATGGAGTCCACAAGTCTCAAAAGTTGTCAAGGTTGGAGACAGTTCTGGGTTAAGTCTGCAGCTGAGCTGCTAACAACGCAGATGCCCTCACTGCCATGTTCCTCGCAACGTCACAAAGGACTCTCTGCTCACGCTAGCCTCCCTCGGTTCCTTTCCAGGCGGATGTGGACAAGGCCGTGAAGGCAGCCAGAGATGCCTTCAAGTTTGGGTCTCCTTGGAGAAGGATGGATGCCTCCCAAAGGGGCAAATTACTGAACCGACTGGCTGACCTGATTGAAAGAGACCGGACCTACTTGGCCGTATGTATGGGGCGGGAGGGGAGGCTCTGCTCTCTTCTCAGAATCCTCCTGCAGAACCTGGCTTATCAATGCTGGCTTCGTATTTCTTCCTAGGCTCTGGAAACGTTGGACAATGGCAAGCCATACGCAATCTCCTACCTGGTAGACTTGGATATGGTTGTCAAGGAACTCCGGTAAGAATTAATAAATAGATTCTCAACTGTTGCCAAGCACAACTTAGGATGGCTCTTTTGCAGTTGCAGAGTTGTTGCTGTTTTGCAGGGAAAGTCATTTTAGTGAAATACAAACATTCTGTTGTTTTCTGGCAGTTAATAATACAAGATTTTTTTTCTTCACTCAAGTAAAGCTGAAATAAAACTGGAAAGAAGGAGTCTCTCTTCCCTCTAGAACTGGGGAAGCAAATCACATGATTGGTTCAGCCAAGTGCAGAAATCCCTCAGCCTGAAAGGATTAAAATGAAATTTGAAGGATTTCCTGAACTTTTGTTAGAGGGCAACTGTTCTCTTCCCATTTCAAAAGCTGAGCATAAAGAAACATTAAGCAGGGATTGGATAGACTGTATCTATTAGATATCAAATAATATTTACATATCGCAACACTTTTCCAATATTTGCTTGCATAATAACCACTTTGCAATGACCCTTCTGCCCCATTGCTCCTTTGCATATTCATGTTCTCCTGTGACTTAGAACTGAAATAGGTTGGGCGATGAGTATTGAATTTATAAACCTCAGTGGCAAATCAAACAGAAATCACAGCTGCCTTGACTCCTGGCTTCCAACCCTATTTCAGGAATGAATTTTCATCCACAATTTCTGCAAATTTGTGTTGGGACTTTTGTGGTTCCAGGAACACCTGTAATATTTGATGGCTTTGCTGCAGGTACTATGCAGGTTGGGCTGACAAATTGCACGGGAAAACCATCCCCCTGGACGGAGACTTTTTCACTTACACAAGACATGAGCCTGTGGGCGTTTGTGGACAGATCATTCCGGTAAGTCAGGTGATCCACACCAGATCACAAGTCCTCTCTCTGCTCTGGGGGTAGAAATGGGGAGGTTTTAATGTGGCTGGAATAGAAGTGAAGAAGACATGTGGTTAGTACTGTCCTCTTCTCTGACCTATGGAAGCCTTGTTTAAGTAAAGGATCCTGAGCTAATGTTTCTTTTCCCAATACCTCTCCCGAATAGCTAGGCTTCCATTTCTGTTGCTCAGTGCTATTCTGTGATCGCCCAGTGACCCCTTTGGGGATTGTGGTCTGACAGAGGGAAGAGAAGGGAAGCCCAGTTCTGTGAGAAATGAATTCTGCAATCCAACACAACGTTATCTAGGAATGTAGCTGACTTTTAAGATGTTTCTTTTTCTGGTAGTGGAATTTCCCTTTGCTGATGCAGTCATGGAAGCTTGGTCCCGCTCTGGCCACAGGGAACGTGGTGGTGATGAAACTGGCTGAACAGACCCCCTTGACCGGCTTGTATGTGGCCAGCCTGATCCAAGAGGTGAGAGACCCATCCTGGGGGCTCCTCTGTGTCATCGATGCCTCCACGTTCTGTAGTGAGTCAGGTGACCTATCAATAAATCTTGACCCGTCCACTTAGGAAATGACCTTCTCTCGTGTCTTAACAGGCTGGATTCCCACCAGGCGTGGTGAACATTATTCCTGGTTATGGATCTACAGCTGGGGCTGCCATATCGTCTCACATGGAAGTGGATAAAGTTGCGTTCACGGGCTCCACCTCGGTGAGGAACTAGTTACAGCCTCTCGTTCTCTTTCAGCCTTCGGGACTGAAATTGATGTAATCAATCAGAGTACTAGGATTTGGCAGTGATTCTCAAAGTGGGGTTTTGGCTGCCCAGACCGAGGAGCCATTTGTGGCCTGGAATAGGTACAGGAGTCTTGGATTTACCTTGACCCAATACCTTCGGCTTACGTCTTTCGCGACTTCTTGGGGTTTTAGGATTTGCTCCGAGAACAAAATGACACTCCCTGCAGGCTTCAGGGATGATCTCGATTCCCTTAACCAGCCATTAGATGTCAGTCTTTCAAAGGGTAGAGTGATGGCTTGTTGCCTCGGGAAAGACCAACAAAGCCGCTTCTCTTGCTGGCTTTTTCCTCCAGTATAGCTTGTTATACAGACCCGATAGAAACGTCTTGACTCTTAAACTGTACAGGTTGGGCACCTGATCCAGAAGGCTGCAGCAGAGAGCAATATGAAGAGAGTGACTCTCGAGCTTGGTGGGAAGAGCCCAAACATCATCATGTCCGATGCTGAAAGTAAGACCTCCTTCTTCCTGGCGGGTTGAGTTGCACCTGGAGGGGGATTAGCAGCTCCACAGTCAGCCCAGCGATTTGGATAAGCTCCTCACTGAAGTGCATTTTGTGCACCCCATCAGTGAAGGTGACAATATCCCAATCCATCTACCCAGTTTAGAAAGGGCAAAGGCATTCCAGGCAGGCCTTCCTCAGCCTCGATACACTATCCTCAATCCTGGCTGTGTCGGACTGAGGAGGAAAATAGGAGTTGGAGCACGCCAGGATTTGAAACCAGTCCAGATAAAAGGCTGGTTTGCTGAGGCAAGGAGATTAGTATCTAATTTCCAGATGGAAGAGAAATTAAATCCACTGATTAGGGTTACTCCTCCTCTCAGTGCAGTAATTAGAGATCGTTGGAGGCCTTTCTGTCTTGTTTCAAATGGACTCATTTGGATGCTTTCTGTTCTCTTTTTTAGTGGATTGGGCTGTTGAGCAGTCTCACTCTGCCTTGTTCTTCAATCAAGGCCAGTGCTGCTGTGCTGGATCCCGGACCTTTGTCCAAGAAGACATATATCATGAGTTTGTGGAGAGGAGCGTGGAGAGAGCCAAATCCAGAGTAGTTGGGAACCCATTTGACTTCCAAACCGAACAGGGGCCTCAGGTGGGAGCAAAAGAATTCCAGGCTGCCACCATCTGCTCTTTCGGGAGCTCCTTTAAAATAATACCTCGGATTATAGAAAAATGGAGCCATTCTTCTAGAGGGGAAAAAATCCTCTGAAACACTGTATGTTATACAAAACCCATCTATTCATTCTTAAAATGTTAACGTTTCTTAAAAACGAGTCAATAAAATACTTGTTAAAAAACAAGGTAAATCTCACAGATAGAAATTATAATTATTTCCCCAGGGCTACTGGCTTTAATAACTGCCATTGTTGCAAACTTCAGCGTATTAAATGCTTGGTGAATTTTGGTTCATACAAGCGGATTTGCTCCTTTAGGGTAACAGCATCTTGACTGAACTGATGTGCTGACTTTTCATTGTTCCTTAAGGTGGATGAAGCTCAGTATAAGAAGATCCTTGGATACATTGACAGTGGAAAAAAGGAAGGAGCAAAATTACTTTGTGGTGGCAGTCCCGCAGCAGATAAGGGCTACTTTATCCAGCCAACTATCTTTGGAGATGTGCAGGACAACATGAAAATAGCCAAAGAAGAAGTAAGAATCGTAATAGTACATTTCTATTGATGCCATCGTGTTGTTATATTGATTCATATTACGTAACCAGGTTGCTGAATTCCAGGCCTCACTTTCTTAAATATGTACCTCTATATGTAAGGTTAGGCAGTAGTAATATTGGAGAGAATCCTATTATAATATAAACACATTTTAATCTTGCAGATGTTTTTCTTTTACAGATTTTTGGGCCTGTTATGCAGATCTTGAAATTCAAAACCATTGAGGAAGTCCTCCAGAGAGCAAATGAAACCAAATATGGGCTGGCGGCTGCTGTTTTCACAAAGGATATTGATAAAGCAAACTACATTTCTCAGGGCTTGCGAGCTGGAACTGTTTGGTAAGCCTTTAAACTTAAGAATGTATTCAAGAAGAGTTCCCACATCGCCAAGGAGTACTTGCCTTAAGTTTATAGTTCTAATGTTAATTTGTTAAATCTTTGTATAACAAAGGAGATGCAATCAAAAACATTTGTAACAGAAAGTTTCCTTTGCAGGATCAATTGCTATAATATCTTTGGGGCACAGACTCCATTCGGAGGGTTCAAAGAATCTGGCCAAGGGCGTGAGGGCGGAGAATATGGCCTGAACCCCTACATGGAAGTAAAAACAGTAAGTCCTGTCACTCCTCCTTCCTTTGAACTAACGTCTTCAGATCAGATTAGGTCAAATACAAGGAAGCATTTTTTAAGCTCGATCCTAATCGGTGCCCATTGGTGATTTATAGAGCTCAGATAAAACGAGAAGCCAGTGTCCTGCTATACTGCAACCCAAGTTTCAGAATGTCTTGGCTTGTTACTTAAATAATAACGTATTTAAATCCTTTGGAAAGTCCAGATTTCTGCTTTCCCTAAGCATGGCAGCTTTCAGTTAGCTCTGTATGGTATTACTAGTTAGATGGCAATTATTTTAACAAAACATAATGGATATTATTTTTTGAACCGTAGGAAGTCTGAAACATTAAACCAAATTTGTACAGCTTATTTGCCTTTACAATAGAAGGCTGGGATAGAGAGTGGTTGATAAACAATTGTTATGACTATAATGAACCCAACATTTCTGTGGCAAACAAGATAGTTAAGTGAATTTTGCCCCATTTTACAACCTTTCTTCCCACAGTTGTTAAGTGAATCATTATCATTGTTTATAATACAGTTGCTAAGTGAATCTGGCCAAGTGTTGGAATTTTGATCCCATGACCAGAGGGATGCTGCAAGCTCCCCCACGGTCATTGTGAAAAACGGTCATAAGTCACATTTTTCAGTGCCGCTGTAACTTCGAACAGTCACTAAATGAACCGTTGGAAGTCGGTAACTACCTGTAGATGAGATTTCATGTTTTCTTCTTGCTAGGTCACCATCAAAGTCCCACAAAAGAATTCTTGAAGAAGAAATACCTGAAACCGTCCATATACGTCACCCCCGGCTTGGTAGAAAAACTTCATGGAGAATTGAAGAATTCTACCTTAGGAAAGAAAAATCTGACTTCTACTAAGTGTCTCACAGAAAGTACATGTAACCAATGATTAAGTCGTCTTTATTTCTCTGCTTAACCGTTCCTTTTCTCAAGGCCAAACATTTGTAATTAAGAGCAAGGGAAATCGAATGTTTTTCACACCAGGGTAACCTGAAGACAAGATCTTAGAGAAGCAGGCGACTTTTGAGTATCGAATGCTGTAAGACACCTCTACATATATTCTTTTTTTGTACTTTTTCTAATACACCCAAGATTTTATGCTTAACGTATCTTTGTATTGCATCAGTCCAGAGCTGCTTCGGAGGGTGAGGCGGGAGGTATATAAATGTAAGGAAGATATAAGTTTGGTTCACGAGGCGAGGGCTCCAGATGGCCCAGGGCCAGGATTTGGGGAGGAATCTGGGGGTGGATCTGGATCCCTCAGTGCCCCCATCTCTTTGGGCTGGTTGTGTAGTCCAACCAGCTCAAATGAAATTCACAGGAAGACTCCTCTTGCGAACGTCTCCCAGCCTTTTAAGATGCCTGGATTTCGTCTCCCAGAATCCCCCAGCCTGCTAAGAATTCGGGGAACATGAGGGCCTCACATCTTAATGTCCACGAGGTTTGGAGAAGCTGCCCCCCCAGGCCCTGGTTTACCTAAATCGACTTTTAATCCTTTGCTTCCTCGGATGGTGCTTATCAAAACAATAAGTCGGTTGCCCAAGAGCAGGGATACATAACAGATATAACGTAACTATTATATCATATTTATATTTTAATTAATATTAATATATTACATAACCGAGCATCAATGTCTTAAGGGCCGAAGAGGGAAATTCTTACACATATCCCCTCAGAAACTGGGGGGGGGAGGTTAAAAAAGGCGCGCAATTATAGAAAAAAAAGGTTATGATCCATATGGAATTATAACAGAATTATAAGCATTCCAGATGTGGCTAATAGAGGCAACCACTCTGAGGGGAAATTGGGGCCGTGCTTTGGATACACTTCTCGGGGATATCTGGCGGCTGTTCGGCTTTGCTGGTCGTTGGGAGGGAGGATAGTAGTCAAGCCTACCTGAAAAACTCTCTACCTGCCGTTAAAGGCTCGCCTGTCACTCATGCCTCTCCCCAAAATGGCGATCCGCCTCACAGCGGCTCCCCTTCGCCCAGCCACGCTCGAGATCTCGCGGGACGTCCCGCGCGACCCCTCGCGAGAAGTGGACAAATGCAGCTGTGGAGGGAGGAGATCCGCCCGCCTCCACCACGACAACGAAGGGGCGTGTCCGGAACGCAGCGAGGCTTTCCCCGCCTCCACCCTCCCCTCCGCCTCCCGGGCGAGGCAAGGATTGTCTTCCTTCCCTCAGATAACCCCGGCCGTGACGTCATCCGGAGGCGCCGTCCCGGCGAAGGAAGCCCCGGCGGCCCCGGGGGGAGCCTGAACTAGAGAAAGAGAAGAAAAGAGGGAGGGGCCTCCGAGGCAGGGCGTCGCGCGTAGGCACGGGGCTGCCCCGGCCACCCGCCTGATTGCTTCGCCCCCCGAGAGCCTCGGCAGCGGCCAAGCTCGCCTCGGGATCGGACCCGCGAGGCTCGCCCGCCAAGGCCGCGCGGAGACAAGGGGATCCGGGCAGGCGGCGGCGGCGGGGAGCGCGGCGGGCGCCCCTGTAGAGTCAGGCGAGGCTGCCCGGGGCGCGGGGGGGCGAAGCGGTGGCCATGGCCGGCGGCTGCCCCGCGTCAGTGGAGCCCCGGCGGCC
>JANHGC010002766.1:55652-71188 GCA_027560395.1 Boaedon fuliginosus | reverse complement strand
TCCCCTTCCTCGGCTGCTGGGCGGGGATGAGGCGGCAGCCCGGCGGAGGCGCTGGTGGTGGCGGCGGCGGTGGCGGCAGCGGCGGAGGCGGCGGCGAAGGGGGAGGCGGCAGCAGCAGCAGCGGCGACGGTAGTGGAGGCGGCGGGGACAACGACGCCGACGACTCCGACTTGGAGGGGCGGGCCCCCGCCTAGCCCCCCCGGCGAGCCCCCCGAGCCCCCCGAGCCTGGCTTGAGGCGGCGGCGGCGGCGGAGGAGGAGGAGGATGTCGGAGGAGCCCGACGCGGAGAGGATGATCAAGGTAGGCGCGCGGGGCGAGAGGGCCTCTGAGCACGTGCAGAGTCCCCTTCCCCAAACCCCGTGGCATTACACGCCCCATCAGCCCCAGCCTTGCTTCTCGTGGTGGGACTACAGCTCCCATCACCCGCAGTTGAAGGAATGGCTGGCAGTCCCCTGGCTTCTAGGTTAGTTGGAAGTACAGCTCCCATCATCCCCAGGCAGTGGCCTTGGACTACAGTTCCCCTCATCCTCGGCTGGCACCTAGACCCCAATTCCTGTAAGAGCAGAGTGGGGGTCGGACTGAGCCTCCAGATGACTTGAGGGGGGGCGTTAAGGTTCCTATTCTTGTCCGAATGTATGGCCCCTGGAGCTGGGGATGATGAGCATTGTAATCCAGCAGCCCAGACTGTGATGCACAGAACTTAAAGAACTTTTATTGTGATTTTTAACTACTCCTTCCTGGCACCGTCGGCCTTTCACTTTTTTCCTCTCCTTTGCAAAACAACCAGGAAACTTCTATTTTGGAAGACTACCACATTAACTGGACTCAGAAGCTGGGAGCTGGAATCAGCGGCCCAGTAAGGTAAAAAAGATCTTCATTTATTGGTTCGGGATTTGAACTAGGGAGAGCTGTGAAATATCGGATCCTTGAATTAAGCCATGAATAGAAATCAAAGGTTGGATTGGGACACCCTTTCCTTGAGGTTCGTTATCAGACAATAAATGCAGCCATAAGTCAAAGTCTTCCACGCACTCCCATTAACCAAGTGTTTTTACTGCTGCCTGCACAGAGTCTGCATCAAAAAATCGTCTCAAGAACGGTTTGCACTGAAAATCCTTCTTGATCGCCCAAAAGCGAGAAACGAGGTACAGTACTTTATGTATGGAAAAGTTTTGGAACTTTGGCTGGCTGGGGAATTCTGGGAGTTGTAGTCCACAGGTCTTAAAGGTGCAAGGTTGGACACCCTGAGCTTAGACAAAGTGATTGACCATTTTAAACCAATGAAACCTAATATTCCAAATACTAAAATATTGTTGCAAAGCATGAAAGAAATCACAATGAATGTCTGACAATAACCCCATAGCACAACACCTTGTAATGAAGCCTGGCGTTGCCCTTAGCTATTAAATTGGATCTGAAAAGATAAACAGATCTAAATACATGCAGGACCATTCCGGGAAGAATTTGCTTAGGAACTTGTAAAATTGAGCCCAGAACGGCCTTGCTTGAGCCTGGTCATCTCCCAGCCCAAAGCTGGCTCTTTCACTCAATGCCAGAAGCCTCCTGAGATCCTCCTCAAGGCCGGTGCAATGCCACACAGGATGGGACAGAATGTCATATGGATGAGTTTGGGGCTTGTTTTGATGACGGATGCCATCCAGAGTAGCTCCTTTTTTTGTATTATTAGAAACTCCATTTGCCTCGTTGGCCTTCAGGGTAGTGGAGCTGGAAAGATCTGGCCTTCTCTAGTTCTGCTGAATCTGACTGGTCAAAAGGGTAGAGGAGAGGCCCCTGGCAAACCGGTTCTTTTCCTGCCCAGAGCACTCAATCAACTCCAGTCCACTTTCCTGGGGGTGGTGCTTGAGGTTGACCTTTTACTTAAATTAATCTCTCCCTGCTCTGCCCCACAGCCAAGCCCTCTTCCTTTGAATTTCTCCTCCCATTGTGACTTCTTTCTTGCTTGACCTTTTCTTCAATTCTACCTTAGGCCGTGGGGTTTTGCTTCACAATCCCGTTTTAAAAAGACAAGATCTCAGATCTCACGGTGTTAGAAGCCAGCTAGCGTTCAGATGAGCCTCTGGGGAGATTGAATTCCTTTCTGGCTCAGAAAGCGCACTCGGTTGCCACGTATCTGAAAGGGTATCTCTTTTTAGGCCGTTGGTCCTGGGTGAAAAAAATCCCAAGCTGATCTCCATTCTGTTGTCCTTTGCTTCTAATGAGCAGCTACGTAGAAGTGCTTTTGGTTTCCATCATGTTGGAGTAAGAGACAGGAGCATTTTGAGGGCCGAGACCAGAGGCCCCGGGGATTCAGTGGGTTTTCCCCTGTTTTGCACCAGGTCCGACTTCACATGATGTGTGTGGCGCACCCCAACATCGTCCAAATTATTGAAGTCTACGCGAACAGTGTACAGTTCCCCCATGAGTCCAGTCCAAGGTGAGATGGCACAGGTCCCTTCTGGTGCCACGGCATCATCGTATAAGGCAACTCTTCCCCCTGACTTCCTTTCCTTTGCCTGGAAGGAAAAATGCAGGGGGAGACGCAGAAATAAACATGGAGTTGGACTGTGGGTGCAGGCTTGACCCCAGAGCGTATGGCCAGCCAGTGCTTTTTGCCTAGGAAGAGGAGAATGGTGGCCTTTTTTTGAAATGGTATTGTTTGGGTGGCATATTTATGGCCCTTAACCTTTCAATTGCAAATCCATTGCATTGCTTTTTCTTTAAGCCGCCCTGAGCATTACAGTTTCTGCAGACTATTTTCCTGGGTCCTGTTTCAGTACAAGAAGTGGGCTGTGGGGCAGAGGTTTTTCTGAACGTCTTGATATATATATATATATATATATTTAACCCTTGTAACAAACCGGAATCCTTTGAAAACCAGGTCTCGACTGCTAATTGTTATGGAGATGATGGAAGGGGGTGAGCTGTTTCACAGAATCAGCCAACATCGGCACTTTACTGAGAAACAAGCAAGCGAAGTAACAAAGCAGGCAAGTTTTAACCCTCCCACAAACCTTCTTATTCTGCGCTGGTATAAGCAAACAATATGGGAGAAAAGAAAAAAAAGATTTCCAGAAGATGGATTGGAAAGAGGCAAGCTTTAAAATAAATTTAAAAACCCAATGTTTGGCTCTCTCGAAAGATTACCTGCTTTGTTATAATCTCAACATTTGTTTCCCAGGTTTTGATGGCTGAGGGGGCGTCTTCTTTTCCTTCTTAATATAAAAGTGTGTGTGGGGGGATTCTTGAGGGTGCTGCCATGCTGGCTCAGGAGGGATTGATTCAATTGCCCGGGGAATCCACATTTGTTCAGCTGTACCACCCTCGAGAGTGGAAGAGGAAAGGCGCATGGGTCGAGATTGGGGGGTGTCTGTTGCTCCGTGTTCGGTTCTCTACACGTCCGTCTTTCCTACCCCCGAGCTGCGTTGGGGCACATCCCGTAGTTGCAGGCGTCATCGCTCAGCTCTCATGCTGAGGATCACGTGGCTTCCGGGTGGTTGGCTTAGCCTGAGGCGGGGAGCCGTCAAGCACAACCGGTTCCCTCCTTGTAAAGCCAACTTTTCCTTAATGGGTTTCCTCCCCACTCCAGGATTGCTGGAACTCGCCTGCTTAAGATTAGAGCCAGGGGGCTAATCATGGGCTGGATTTGGAATGAGCCCGTGGACCCTGCAGAAGCAGCCGGCCTTGAGGGGCGGCCCATCAGCGTCTCAAGTGGGGTTCTGTGACCGTCTTCTGACACCTTGTCCTCCCCCCCCCCTTTCTTTTCCAGATCGCTTTGGCTTTGCAGCACTGTCATTCTTTGAACATTGCCCATCGAGACCTTAAACCCGAGAACCTTCTTTTCAAAGATAATTCTTTGGTAAGGTGGACGTTGATTGGCCTGGATGCTGGGTGTTGTTGTTGTTGTTCAAACTACTTGATCAGTGGGAGCAACGCAGCCTCCTTTCCTCTCCGGTTTCCTCCCAGCGGTTGGCCTGCAGGAGCGGCGGGCTTCCCCCCTCCAGCCCGCCGGAGGCTGTTCCCTCCGACTCCTCTTCCCTTGCTGCTTCGTGCCAGGATCCCCTCCTTGGGTCCTGTGCCGTTCACCCCCCTGAGCTCCCTGTTTTGGTTCTCTTGGCTCTGGTATCTCTTTCCCTTCCTTCGGCAGCCCCAGAAACATTTCTGAGAGGGCGTGTGCTCCGTGTTCTGACGCTGACACGTTTCCCCTAAGCGGCTTGTTGCTTGCTCTAGGATGCTCCCGTGAAGCTCTGTGACTTTGGGTTTGCCAAGATTGATCAAGGTGACTTGATGACACCACAGTTCACTCCTTATTACGTAGCACCTCAGGTAAGGCCCTTCTTCCTGGGGCTCTCTGGCGTCTTTTCACGGATCAGGAGCCCCCGTGCCATCTAAGGCCTCTGGCTGTTTCCTCTTCGCCCAACAGGTCCTGGAGGCACAAAGGCGGCACCAGAAAGAAAAGTGTGGTATTATCCCTACCTCACCAACCCCCTACACTTATAACAAGGTAGACTTCTGGCACCCCAGGATGCTTGGCTGACTCTGCTTCAGTTATGCAGAGTGGACTTTTCTCCTGGGTGGGAACCGGCGCCCATCAGATATCAACCTTTCTTAAAAAAAAAATGTTCCTTTTCTATCAGAGCTGTGACTTATGGTCCCTGGGTGTCATCATATATGTGATGCTGTGTGGGTATCCACCGTTCTACTCGAAGCATCACAGCCGGACAATTCCGAAGGACATGAGGAAAAAGATCATGACGGGAAGCTTTGAGTTCCCGGAGGAAGAGTGGAGCCAGATCTCAGAAATGGCGAAAGACATCGTGCGCAAGTAAGTACATCCTGAGAGCCTTGGCCTCTTCTTGCCCACGTCTTCTTCAAGCCAATGTTGGGCCAAGGGCCAGCGGGGTTTTCGGCCTTTGCTTGCTGGTTTTAGGAGCGTCCAGCTGCCGTCCACCAAATAGTTGCAGTCAATGAAAAGTATCTGGAAACCTTCAAGTAGGGGTGTCCAACCTTGGCAACGTTAAGACCTGTGATTTCAAGTTCCAGCATGGCTGTCTGGGGAATTCTGGGAGTTGAAGTCCACAGGTCTTAAAAGGGGCCAGGGTTGGACACCCCTGCCTTAAGGGGTCAACTGAGTGAGGGGCCTGTTTCTTAAAACCCCTTAGGCTGCTGAAGGTAAAGCCAGAAGAGAGACTGACGACGGAAGGCGTTCTGGATCACCCTTGGCTCAACTCGACCGAGGCGCTTGATAACATTCTGCCTTCTGCCCAACTGATGATGGACAAGGTTCTTAACGGCTTACTTGTAAAGAAACGGTTTATTTAGCAGGCAGGGGAGTCAGCTTTCCTTCCTCCCTGGTGGCAGAGGGCGGGTCTAGAGGTTCCAGCCAGGAAGGACCTCCTTCCTCAGACCTCAGGTGATGCTTTTTTGAGGAGTGGGAACCTTTGGAGGGTGGGAGTTGCAGTCAGAGACTTTCCAGCTGATGCTCTCAAGCTGATTTTTCATTGGGGATCTGCCCTTTCCAAGGTGTTCTTGGCCCCTGAGGTGGCCCCTGTCTTGTGGCCAAGCCCCTCCTTCCACCTGCTGCTCTCAGGTAGCGCGGATTGAAAACTACTTCTCTCCAATCCTAACAGGCCATGGTTGCTGGGATTCAGCAGGCACATGCAGAGCAACTGGCCAACATGAGAATACAGGATCTCAAAGTGAGCCTCAAGCCCCTGCACTCGGTCAACAACCCGATTCTGCGCAAAAGGAAACTGCTGGGGTGAGCGTTTGAGAAGCTTCGTCTGACGGTAGGAGGGAAGGATGGAGAATAATGGCGGGTGGGGGGGAAATTTATCCAGGCCAGGACCCAACCCTTTCCTGCTTCTTCTGTTTTTTAGCACAGGCTAATGTTGTTCAGAAGACTAACTGGGAGGAGGAGGGTGTCCCTGAAGCTGCTGTGTGACTTACTCTAGCACAATTCACGTTTCTCTCTCCCTGCAGAACAAAACCAAAGGAAAGCGTGTACATCCATGACCCTGAGAACAGCAGCAAGGACTCCAACGTTGCTCTGGAGAAGCTACGGGATGTGATTGCTCAGTGCATCCTGCCACAGGCTGGTAAAGGTGGCAGATCCTAAGACAAGATACTTTTGGGGGCACGGCGGGTGGTGGGGAGATGCTGCAGTTGCAGAGTCCTTTTCAAGCTTTCCTGCAGCAAAGGAGCCCGAGCGATTTGGAAATCAAAACTCCTGCTCTTGACCTTGATTAACAGACCAAGATGCTCTACTCTGATTTTTACTTTGAAATAATGAACTGCTTTTTGTTCCTGCTAGAGTTTGAGGTGGGTCAAGGAAAAGTATGAGATGATATCTTGCAAGCAACCTGAGTAACAGCAAATATATATATTTGAATGCCCAGTTTAGTGCCCAGTTCTTTGTTTCAAAGAAGAATTTTAAGATGCCTGAGCGGGTGGGGGGAAACATTTCTTTAGATATGGAAGCACAATATTACAGGAACCAGGCAGAGCCCTTGGAGGGAGAGCATGGTAGACCCCATTGAAAACAACCAACTCTTTCTCTTAACTGGATGGGACTTTTAAGTCGTGGGTTCTTCCCTTTCCAACTCCTTTACTTTTCGATCCCTTATCCTGCCCTCTTCTGACCACTTATGGTTGTTCACTCTGTCTTCCTGCTCTCCACAGTCTCTCAGAATATTGGAAAGGGTGGCAGGAAAATAATTGCATAAATCCAAATACCTTGTCTTCCCTTTTCTTCAGCCTTCCTTCAGCCTTGATTTTCACAGCCGTTTCTGTTGGATCCCCCAGACTAAAGTTCAACTTTTAATTATTTTGAAATAACTCCAGCTTGTCAATAAAAAAGTCTTAGAATGCTCAGGAGGTGGTTGTTTTTCCTTTGTTTCCTGTTCCGGACCAGGAGAAAACGAAGATGAGAAACTGAATGAAGTTATGCAGGAAGCTTGGAAGTATAACCGGGAATGTAAATTACTCAGAGACACCCTGCAGACGTTCAGCTGGAATGGTGAGTATCGCACATCTGCTCAAGTGTCCTGACAGCAGAAACGAAGAATTAGGCCTCCCATCATCCCCCCTTATCCTGAGAAGGGAGCTTATGTCACAGGGGGGTACTGGAAACTGAAAACTAATTTAGTTTAGTTGCAATTGTTACAGTATTCTAGAATTGCCCAGGTATTGGAGAAAGGGGTTTCAAAGCAACGTTAGATTTTAACCTGGAGCAAAACACCTCAGTCTGATCTCTTTCTAAAAGTTCTGCCAGCTCATTCTTGTTCTGGTCAAGAAATGTGTTTGACAGGCCCCGCCCCCATCCCCTGGATCATTTCTGTTTTTCACTGGCTTGCTGGGCATTAACCCAAGTTCATCTCTTCCATTTTTAGGTAGAGGCTTTACAGACAAAGTGGACCGGCTAAAACTGGCAGAAATAGTGAAGCAAGTCATTGAAGAGCAGACAACCGCTCACGAGTCGCAGTAGTTGGAGCTGCTTGTTCTTATCAAATCACACATACTCTCTCACCCGTTTTTTGTTTTTTTTTAAAGACCATTTTGTGAATTATCTGTTAAAGCAGCCTTGCCCAACCGGGCGCCTTCCCAGATGTCCTGGTTTGGGATGATAAGGGTGGAAAGCACCCAGCTGGGCAAGGCTGCTGCAAACTGTATAAAAGTATTTTTATGTAAATTAATAAGACATAATTATTTCATTAAATTTCCACGCAGCTTGAGAAATGCTGTATAGATGTAGATAATGAGAATCATTGGTACTGTAATATTTTTTTAAGAAACTCGGTTCCTCAAAATTACGTGATTTTTACGCAGCCCTCCGTTCATGATTTTAAACAGGGCACATGATGAATTGTGTCCTCCTGAGTATCCCGATGAGGCATTATCTGTCTCTCCAGCTGCCTGTCACCTGTGATGCACCAGCTCGGTTCTGGGGGCCTCTCTTGATCTTCAGCTCCATCAATCCCTTGAAGAAACCAGCCAGAGACGTACAGGCTACTCCGCTGCCTGGTGATTCAAGGCAGCTCTTTGAAAAGTGGTGATTGATTAAAACACAGTCCTGGGCTCCCAGGTCTCGAGACCCATTTTCTTGAGCCAAGGCTGACCTTTTCCTTTGTTTTGCGCTGCGAAGCAGAGGAGGACAGAAATGGCCGCTTGTGGGTTTTTACCAGCTCAGCCAAGAGAGAAATGGGTCCTCTCTGACCGCAGGTTTGCCTTTGAAGCAGGGGGCAGCCGCACAGAACTACTTCGGTGCCGTTCCCTTTGTCCCGTGGCCACTGAAATCCCGATCCAAGGTTATATGCGGGCTTCTCACTGGCCACCACGACTCTGTGGTTTGCTATCTCTGGGGTAATGGTGGCTTTTTTTTAAAAAAAAATCCTTCCTGTGTCATGTCATCCTCGCCCAGCTTCTGTTTCTGCTTTCTGGGCTCATCCCTCAAAGGCTTTTCTTGTGGACTTTGTGTATGACGGCTGCTGGTTGCCTTCCTGCCGTCTTCATCGAGAGCCATTTGAAGGGAAGGCCTGCCAGCGCCTGGCCTCTGCCTTGGGTTTAGTCCCTTAGTTCTTCAGGAGGGCTGTTAGGGCTAAGCCCCATCTGGAAAGCTGGAATCCCTGTCTGTAGTGCCAGTTCCGTTGATAATCTCAGGACTTTTCATCTGGTCTGCAAACATACAAGGAGAATGCCTTGAGGAACAACGGGATAAACGATGCCACGCCAGAGAAGGGGCCTTTGAATCCGGGAAACGAAATCCTCGGCCCGAAAAAACAACAGCGGCAGAAGTAGGGAAACGATTTTCCCGCTCTGCAGAAAGCCAAGGTGACGTTTAGCACCAGCTTGTCAATTATTTCCTGCTGCAATTAATTTCTTCAGTCGCTCTGAAACAAACACTCTGGTCCTTCTGTACATGCAGGGCTTTCCCACCAAGGACGCCCGTGAGGGGGCATTCAGGGGTTTTTTTTTGCAGCAAAGGGCATTCGAGGCTTGGAAAATATTGAATAAGCCTTTTCTTTTTGAGGCTTCCCTTCCTCCGTTTTCTCTAGCTTGTGAGAAGGGTTGGGCTGTGGCTGATGGGAGTAGCTGATCACGGCTGTAGGGTCCTTTTTGTAGAAGTACTGTATGTAAAGACATCCTTGTCCTTGCCTCAGTCTCCCCAGCCTGTCGTCCTCCAGCTGAGGAAGGGTCGGCAATCCCAAGAATCCCCTGGCGGTCTCTGCCTTCCATGGGAAGGGGCTGGATCCCCACACAGCTGCTCCCAGAAAAGCCCAACCCCGAGGCCAGTTTCATCTTTTTGAAGATGACAGGGAAGCCAAGAAACGAGACTGAAGATGAAATACTTACTTAGTTTAATTTAATTTTTGTTCGGCTATTCTGGGGAGATTTTTGAGATTGTTTTTTGTTTTTTCTCTTTGCCTGCCACCATTACTCATTTGAAAGTGGCTCAAGGTCTGGGGCTCTTTGGATCAATTATTCTTTCCATCTGTTGTATGTACTACTAATTCTCCGTGAAAGTTGGAGAATCTCTCTCTCTCTCTCTCTCCCGGCAACATTGGCAGCTCTGCGATGGGCTTCTGAGAAGAGCCTGTCTCAGTTCTCGCTGCCTCTGCCGAGTGGGCTAAAGGGGGATCTTTACGCAGGATAGGGATTTATCTGCTGTGGCGGCTACTTGATAGGATACGGCAGGGAGCGAACGGACGGAAGTGGCGTCCCTCCCCGAACGATGCCTCGATTCCGACTTCCCATCCTTCTTGCGTTGGTTCTGCATGACGCTGCAAATGCATTCGCTTTCCCTGACTTGGGTCCCTCCAGATGGATTGGGACTACAACTCTCATCGTTGGGGGTTGGGCATTGTAGTCCAGGGTGTTTGGAGAGCTTTGGGAAGGCTGCAGCAGGGAATAGCCGTGGTTGCCAGAAACCACTTTGTAATCTTTAGAAGCATCTTTTATAAAAACGTGAGAGTATGCCTCGACGGTCCTGGATTTTACTGGGCTTCCCTTGCACAACTTTTCATATTCATCCCCATTTTCTTGTACCTGTGGAAGGAAAAATCGGCCCCCTTGCTGATGAGGGGCGATGAGGGTTGATCCTCAAGAGACGGAATCCACGCGAAAATGCTCTGAGAGGGGAATGGCATCGTGCATGTATGTTTTCGGCCACAGCGTAGCTGCCCTTCAGCCGTTGGGTTCCATCTTGCCTTCCTCATCCTCCTTTTGCTTTCCTCACTTTCAGGCGTTTTGCTGTATCACGGTTTTGTTTTTCAAATCAGTATTATATGAATGTAAATATGCATTGGTGTACATAAAATAATTTTAGTAAAATTTATGAAAAGTTTCTGTCTCCCGAGTTTTTTTTTTTTCAATGTCTTTTTTCAACTAGTTTGGAGTTGTTTTTTTAAAGGTAACATCAGCTGGCAGATAACCCGGTTCTGTCTTTGCTGTCTTCCAGCATCGGTTCTTTCAGAGCGAAATTGCAAGCTGAAATCGGATTTTGCATTGCTTAAGGCCATGGCCTGCCTTGCCTGCATAACATTTATGCCCTTGAGCGATGTTGGATCGCTCCTTAATCTAAGGCAAAAGAGGGATGGACGATCACAGCTGATCCTCTTGCCTTGTGGGCGCCTGTCTATCTGTAAATTCTGTACCCAATTAGGGAAGGCATAAAATAGATTGTGCCACGTGAATAACAGTGAGCCAGCCCCTCCTATTGTTTCATCTCACAAGGCCATGAAATACCTGGAAGGGGTTGAGATCCTCAAAGGCAGAACTGGAAATTCAAAAAGTAGCAAGGATACCATCCAATTTGAAATCAAAAATAATAATAATAATTTATTAAATTTATACCTCGCCTCTCTTTACCCGAAGGGAACTCGAGGCGGCACGAAGAGAGAAAATCCAGGTCTAGCTTGCTCCAGTTTCGATCCTGAAGTTTCCTGCTTAGTAACTGAGAAGCTGCTTCTTGGAGGGAGGTTAAATGGAATCTTCACATTTAAAGAGGCTGGAGAAACAGTTGCCTTCTGGAATCTTCCAGGAGAGAGGACCCGTAGGAGGGAAGTGGTGGTTGGATCAGTGGTGAGTTCATTCTTGACCAATGTGATCTTTGCAAAATTCATCCAGGACAACTGAGAAGAGGAAGGGTCCAAAGCTCTTGAGATGTCCCCCCTGTCCCTAGTGTCCTTTCCGTTTTAGTTCTCTGGTTAAGTAAAGATGGTCACCAAGCCAGAAAGTTGGACCTGCCTGAAGAATCTTGATGGCTCAAGCAAGTGATGGGGATGGCCATTTCTTTTTTGAGCATCGATGAACTGAAGTAAGCTCTCACAAAATTAACTGACTCACACCAACCAACCCTTGGCTTTCCCCCCATTGGACGTCCACATCAATCTCCCCTCCAAGCTAAGCATGTGTGAAGCTCAACACAACTGAATCATGACAAGTGTGGGTAGACATCTTGGGGGCTGGTTTTCCCTCCTGTTGGCAACCTGCATTGTGTTGGTGGTCTTCAACCTTTCCACCATTCATTGCAGCTCATGGCTTCCCCCGGCATATTCCTCTTATGAAGTGATAATCCCAAGACGGTTAGCAGCCCAAGGAGGGAAGACACAGAAGGATGAAATATCTTACATCATCAAGGCAGCAGGAAGCGATTACATCCTCCGACTCAAGCCCCCAAAGCATTTGCTAGCTGAAAGCCTTCCAGTCTTCACATATAATTCGAAGGGGGAACGCATTGAGAGCCATCCCTACATGCCAGTTGAATGCTACCATCAAGGTTACGTGGACAGTGTAGTCGATTCCCTTGCAGTTCTTAGGACCTGTCATGGTCTCACTGGTTTGTTGAAAATTGGTGCAAGAACGTACGGTATTGAACCTCTGCAGAATTCCTCTGCCTTTCAACACCTTCTCTACCTCGCTGAAGAATCACATCCTATTTTCTCATCATACAGAACAGGGGTGGAAAGAACAAAGCACCAAGCAAAAAATCTGCGGACCAGACAAACCAGAACGGTGTACAATTATCTCCAGTACGAAGATATCCCCAAATATATCGAACTGTTTATTGTAGTAAGCAAAGACGTATTTGTCGAAGTAGGAAAGAACGTCAGCAGAGTGCAAACTTTAGTGCTGGATGTGGTGAACATTGCGGATGCCACCTTCCACGATCTCATGACAAACATTGTCCTAGTTGGAGTTGAGATCTGGACTGAAAACAACTTAATAAATATTTCTACAGACATTGCAAAAGTTCTTCACAATTTCAATAAGTGGCGACAAATCAAAGGGAACAAAAGGACGAGGTATGACACGGCCTTCTTGTTCCTTCCACAGGTGTTTAAAGATATCTTTGGAAAGTCTTACCACGCTACTATTTGTGAGCCACATTTTGCAGCAGGACTCCAAGTCTACCTCCAGAACCAACTGACTCGCTTCGCAAGGGGATTTATTCACGAGTTGGCCTATCATATTGGGATGAGCCACGACGACTCCTACTGTGTGTGTGGCCAGTACACAAACTGTATTATGCACACGTACTACGCCTCTGTTACCCTGTTCAGTAACTGCAGCATTCTTCATTTCATAGACCTTCACGAACAGGGCCTCTTGGGTTGCCTGCTAAATGTCCCCAAGATACCTTCCAGATTTGAGAACTGTGGGAACGGGGTTTTGGATGTGGGCGAAGAATGCGATTGTGGGCTATCAAGCACGTGCATGAACGATCCTTGCTGCACTGCTGATTGTCGTTTGAAGAGCAAAGCCCTTTGTGGGACAGGGAAGTGTTGCCGACGATGTGTGTTCATGCCCAAAGGAGAAATCTGCCGGGCTAAAGTCGACGAATGTGACCTCCCCGAATACTGCGATGGCAAATCTGCACAGTGCCCAAAGGACTTGTACTTGCAGGACGGAACACCCTGCAGCAAATATTCTTCTTACTGTTATAAAAAGAGGTGCTGGGATCACGATTTCTTGTGCCACAGAATCTTCAGAGGGCAGTCCAGATCGGCTCACGAGAGTTGCTACCTCGGTCTGAACACCCTCGGGACTTCCTACGGCAACTGCGGCACTGATCCTTCCAAGAATGAGTATCTGAAATGCCACCCTAATCATAGCAAGTGCGGAAAAGTTCAGTGTGTCAATGTGGAAGCTGTGCCTGACCTGCCAGACATGGTGGTCCATAAAAAAACGGTGCTAGGGAAGCTGTGCTGGAGCGTGTCGCATCCTGGCGAAACCCATCACCAGGACATCGGCTCTGTCCCCAACGGCATCGTGTGTGACCCGTACAAAGTGTGCATCAATCGCACCTGCGTCCCCAAAGCCGTGCTTAATTCGAGCTGCGACCCGCGGAAAACCTGCCGAGGCAGAGGCGTCTGCAACAACCTTCACAAATGCCACTGCAATAGTGGGTGGGCCCCTCCGAACTGCAAGTATTGGGGCGCAGGAGGGAGCATTGATGGGGGGTTTCCGGTGATTGCCTGGGGCGACTCCTTGGCAAAATACGTCCTGGGAACCATCATCCCTTTTTGCATGTTGATTATCGCTGCTGTTCTTGTGATCTTTCCAAAAGTGTGGGAACTCCTGGCACCACTTCTGAGGTGGTGGAAAACTACCATGAAGAAAGCACTGAACAGCCCCCCCAAAACGGACACCCAGGTAAGGGTGCCGGTGGAGGCTCCCTAGGAAGGCCACAGAAATTCACTCCAAAAATCAGCTTCTCTTGCAACGATGTTCGTCCAATGTTCATAAAGTTAGCAGCCGGCCATTGTTCAGATAACCCTCAGAGCTTTCCAACATGGAAAGGAGCCTTGAGAGCGAGAACAGAACGGCTTCGCTAAGACAGTCTGGATCGCTGCAACATCAAATCAAATGCAATACTTTCCTCTATTGGAAAAGGGAAAGGGGGCGGAGGGGGTGAGGGCAGATAATAAAATCACTTACGAATCAAATTTGTGAACGTGCCCACCAAACAGCGCCTCTTCTTAAAGGACTCGGAGTGTCAGGAAGTGCAAGAGGTGGGAATTTATTCGGTAGGACTCCAGTTAGTTTTGTGATGGAAGGGAGGGACACCCCAAAGATCATCTCTTCTTGGCTACGACAGCTACAAGATCAGACTTCAGAAGGAGCGAGGGAGGGGATTGCAGTCCTCGAACCAGCCCACACAGACCCCATCGAGTACGATGACAGATCAACAATCAGGCAGCATCTTTAAGTACCCCACACCCCTTAAGTCAAATGCACATTGGTTGCAACTCAACAACCTTTATGTAAATGAAATTAGAACTAAAATGTTAGGTGGAAAAGAGGGCAGGAGAAACTCTGAGCTTCAGAGAAGGTATAAACCCAGTTCGTTTCCCCTCCTGTACCTTGCCAGTGTCCACAGCTGGTGACTTCAAAATCCCAACTTTAGGAAGACCAACTCCAAAGGCTTCGGAGGAAGAGGCTGGTTAGAGGAGCTTCAGATCCAGAAGAAAAGAGAGCGACCCTCGCTCCCCTGGCATCTCGTGCCTGGCTTCAGGTGAATCGTAACGCCCTACATCTTCTTCCTCATTTTCAGACCACTGAAAACTTCTGACTTTTACAGAGCAGGCCTGGTTGAGAGAGGCCAGTCAGGAGGAAGACTGGGGAAAAAAGGGAAACGAATAACTGAATACAACAACAGAAAAGGGAATAAGACGGCCTCCGGCAAGGTGTCGAGACCCTCCAAATCCCCAGGTGCCACCGAAAGAAGATCTAACTCTAAGAACGCAGTTTAAGATCATCTGCTCAGCGTAGTCCTCTCTGCAATGAGGGTGAAGGGATCTCGGGGCGGATTGAAAAGGATCCCTGGGAGACTTTGAGAAAGGAGATGAAGTTGCACTGCTGGGGTTTTCCAGTTTTGATGGGAGGTTTTTTTGGGGAGGGCGGGATTTCTGGAAGCCATGACCCTGGGGTCAGTTGGGATCAAGGCAGGACGTTATTTCTATATGGCATTTTTGGAGGTGTTAAAAAAGCCTAGTAGTTAAGAGGTGTGCCTTTTAGCAATCCTGGAATCAAAAGAAGAGAAATCCATCCACACACTTGCTTTTAGGTTTTACTGTTTGGCAGAGAGTTGTAAAGTATTCCACCAGCAGCACCGAAATGAAAGGATAATTTCCAGGGTGGTGACCCCACACTGGGGGCATTCCAGTCCTCAGTGATGCTGGATCCCACTCTTTGGAAAATCCTGGGGAAACCCCCGTCTCAGGGGGGAAACGTGATCCAGTCTAAAAAAAGGCAGTCCTCTCCTCTCCACCCTATCCGATTCTTTTGATTCCCTCAAATAAATAGTGATTCTTTCAATCGAAGGAGTCTTCGGTTTCTTCTTGCACTTTAGTTCTCTCGCGGCCCTTCCAAACCCGCTCTTCGATTTCTGCCGTTTTGATTGACGGCCACATTTCTCAGCCAGGCTGTGAGCAAGGGAGCTTCGGGGTCATGCGTTGAACTGTGCAGGATCTAGAAAGCCAAGACGGCTTCGCCGAGCAAAGAGCCTCGTGGCGTGACCGGGGCGGACGAGAGAGTTC
>JANHGC010002764.1:109715-119851 GCA_027560395.1 Boaedon fuliginosus | reverse complement strand
GTGCTGTACCCAGGCCTGAATCCAGACTGCAAGGGATCCAGATAATCAGTTTCCTCCAAGGCACGACGAAGCTGAAGCGCCATTACCAAATACTTACTCATTACTCTACAGCAGGCATGTCCAAAGGCCAGCCCGCAGGCCAATTGCGGCCCATTTTAAAATTTTGAGTGGCCCGCCGAGGAGCTGCTGCTGCCAGGTCCTTCCACTCAGGCAGGGAAGCAGCCGCAGCTCTGCCTTTCCATCAAACGCTGCCTTCGCTGGCAGCGGAGGGCCAGGGCTAGCCTTTCCACCCTGTGGGCAGCCCCGGCGCTAAGCAACAAGCCATGCTGGCCCCGCCTGCCACCGCCTGCCACCGTTCTTCCTTATTGCCCAGGGCCGGGGTGCCTGGGCAGCCAATCTTTGTGCGTCTGTGTGTCACTTTTTGGGCAATAGATTCCTTTGAAAAACCCACACTGAGCTTCTGCTCTGATCTTCAGCCCCGTAGCTACCGGGCTGCTTCCCCGCCCAAGCAATTCCAGGCCCGTCAGCAATGGGACTGAAGGTTAGGGCACAAGCTCAGCGCAGGTTTTTCAAAGGAATCTATCGCCCAAAAATGTGACGCACAAAGGCAGAGATTCTTTTGATAACAGGTACTGTGCTTCTGCCCTAATCTTCAGCCCCTTGCCACCAGGCTGCTTCCCCACCCCAGGTCGGTGAAAGCACCAACGGGGAGTGGGGCAGAAAGCAGCGTTTCATTTTCGGGGGATTCCAGGCCCATAGGAATCACTCAGCATCCACAAACTGGCCTGGAATCGCTCAAAAATGCGATGCTGCTTTCCCCCTTCACCCCAGTCAGCAAGAGCACCAAGGGAGAGGGGGAGGGGAAAGGAGTGTCACGTTTTCGAGTGATTCCAGGCCAGTTTGTGGATGCTAAACAATTCCTACGGGCCTGGAATCACCCAAAAACACGATGCTCCTTTCCCTGCCCCCCCCCCACTCCCCGTTGGTGTTCTTGCTGACCGGGGTGAAGGGGGAAAGGAGCATTGCATTTTCGAGTGATTCCAGGCCCATAGGAATTGGTCAGAGTCCACAAACTGGCCTGGAATCACCCAAAAAGTGACGCTCCTTTCCCCGCCTCACTCCCCATTGTGCTCTTGCTGACCAGGGTGAAGGGGGAAAGGAGCTTCGCATTTTCGACCAATTCCATGCCAGTTTGTGGACTCTGAGTAATTCCTACGAGCCTAGAATCGCTCGAAAATGAAATGTTGCTCCCCCAGTCGGCAAGTGCACAACCCCCCCTGACTTCCGCGGGTTGAATTTTCTCCATGCCGCCAGCACCATGGCTGAGGTGTTCCCTGTGGTCTGGATCAGAGATCCCCAACTGGTTTTTTGGTGGTCCGCAGCACATTTGGGTGGAGGAGCACTGAAAGAGCCATTTGGACCCGTTTCTCCGGGGAAAAAACCCCACAGGGAACTACAAAATCCTTCTCTCCCTCTCCTGTTCTCTTGTATGTGTTTATCTCTCTCTCTCTCTCGTGTGCGCATGCTCTCTCTCTCCTGTGTCCCCTGAGCTAGTTTCCCATGTGTGTGTGTGTGTGTGTGTGTGTGTGTGTGTGTGTGTGTGAGAGAGAGAGAGAGAGAGAGAGAGAGAGAGTTTGCCATATTTGTCTCTCTCCTTTGTGCCGCCCCAGGTTTCTGCTGATATATCAATATTTATTGTATTAAAACTAAAAATTGTGGCAGTTGTAATAGATGTATTTATTGTGTTAATATAAATAAAATATTTCATAAAACCTTTCCTCTTTTAACAAATAAAAATTATAATGAAAAAAGTGACATTATTTTAAATGTTTGCATGGATATCAAATATTTGGCAAATAATTTTGATTTTGCAGATCCCTGAGGGATGACCATACTTTAAGAAATGCTGCTTTAATATGTAAAAGTCTTGATACAAAATTCATTTTCATTTTATTTCCAGTGTGTAAACTTAAATGTATTTTCATATTTCTTTTAATACCTTCCAGAGCCTTTTTTGAAATCTTATTACCATCCACAAATAGGCTCAGAACCAAAATAAAAAGATAACAGTTGAAAGAGACCTTGGAGGTCTTCTAATCCAACATTCAACATTCAACATTCACTTTGCATAGTTTTCCTGCCAATTTTTGTTAATTAAGCTTCTGTAATCTGTGTTTAGCAGATTAAGCAATTCCCCCATTGTGCCCTAGAGCACTGATGGTGTCTATTACCTCTTGTCCTCTTACGGTAGCACTGCTGCAGTTACCAACTCCAAGTTCCAAGCCATTATAACAAGCTGGCACTAATTGCAGTTTATTGCAGAGCCAGCATTGGATAAACCTCTTACAAAAATTACAAACAATGTGGAATATTCAACATTCCCTTGGCACTGATGTGTGTGGAATTATTTTATATAGCAGTTGTGGCATAGACCAAAACTGTCAGCTAAGCTGACTGATAGATACCTTCAGGATCACCTCTTCCAACCAGAAATAACCATATGATTCATTTAACTTCCTAAATAAACTGTTGTTAGCTTCCTAGTTATTCATAATACCAAGGGGCTGAAGCTTGGAAATGCTGTTTTTCATTAGGAGTATCCATCATCTTGAACATCTTCCTCTTGAAGTTCTGACTTGCCTGCATTCTGCTGTCTCCCTTTATATTATTGAAAACAGCTCTTCCAATGCCTGGAGAGTGAGATCAGGCTCTATTTGGATTGCACTTATATTTTACTTTTTAAATTGTTTTCTTTTATCATGGCTTTTTTTGTAAAATTGACATGTACATTTTAATTATGCCATTAAGAAAGCTGCAACAAATTGACATTGCTCCCTTCCAACGGTTAAGAAACAGTTATTGGCACAAGATCACCCAGCTGATTTCCATGACTTAGGCCAGTGGTGGTGAACCTTTTTGAGGTTCCATGCCGAAAGTGTGTGTGCATGCATGAGCGCGTGTGGCCGCGTGCCCTTGTACCACCTTCCCCATGCATGTGCGCACGACACCCCCCCTGCGATCCTCCACACATGCGTATGCGCCTCCCACCAGCCAGCTGATGCATGGCAGAGTGAAGCCTTTGAAGTGGTGCCCTTCTCCCTTCTCGCACACTCAGGGGGGGGGGTCCTGTGGCTGCTCAAAAATGATGCACATGTCGAGCAGGAGGCAAGGAGCTCCAGACCTTAGCCAGAGCTGCTGATGGTGGTGGTGCTGCTGGCTGGAGCGGAAAAGCTTAGCTGCGGGGCCGGGGGAAGCAGGCAGCTCCCAGGGTATTAAGTGAGTTCCGAGTGCAGCCTCTTCTCCAGAAAGGATGGGAGCCTTGTGAACCTTGCCTCCATCCTCAGCCACTTGCCCACCAGGCGCCTCACACTCAGCTTCCTCTGCACTCCTGAGGGGTCTCCTGTGGCAGGAGGCAAAGGGCAAAGCTCTGTGGGACCCCTGAGAAGAAGTTCTGCCACAGCTCCACTTCTAATGACATGAAGCAGCCACTGTTGTTGCCGCTGCCACGGCCAAGGCGGAGGCAACTGCAGGAGCAAGAAGAGCCGCAGCCTCCCTGTGCTGTGGGGGGGGGGGCATGTCCCTGTGGTCCACGGACATAGCGGGCTGGAGAAGAACGCTCTGCCAGCCGTGAAGGCGGGACACGCCGAGGCTCTGTGAGACCACCCTACAGAGCACCACAGAGATTTGCCTCCTGCCATGGGAGGCCCCTTGGGAGTGCAAGGGAATCCGAGCATGAGACCGAAAGGCTTAGCAGTGGGGCAGGGGGAAGCGGGCAGCTCCCGGGGTATTAAGTGAGTCCCAAGCGCAACCTCTTCTCTGGGAAGAATGAGAGCTGCATGAACCTCGGCTTTGTCCTCAGCCGCTTGCCTGATGGGCACCTCATGCTCGGTTTCCCCTGCACTCTCGAGGGACCTCACATGTCAGGAGGTGAAGGGCAAAACTCCATGGCAGTTCGTAGGTCACTCTCGCAGAGCCTCGGCGCATCCTGCCTTCGCGCCTGGCAGACCATTCTTCAGCCTGCTAGCTATGTCCACGGACCACTGGAACATGGCCCCACAGCACGGGGAGGCAGCTCATCTTGCTCCTGCGGCTGCCTCTGCCTTGGCGGTGTCAGTGGCAGCAGCATCGGCTGCTTCATGTCATTGGAAGCGGAGCACTTGAGGATCTTCTTCCATTCATTGGAAGAAGCTGCTGTTCCTTGTCCATGTCGCCCAGCATGTGAGCCGTCGCCCAGTTCAGTTCCAATGAGCATGCACCCCAGCCAGCTGTTTTTTGGGCCTCTGCTGTACATGCACAGTGTGGGGGAGCACGAGAGTTGTGCATGCTGTCCATGCATGCGCGCTTGACCCCTGCTCCGCCCCCATGCATGCACAGCAGAGGCCCGAAAATCAGCTGGCCGGTGCACATGCTCAGTGGAGCTGAGCTGGGTGATGGCTCGTGTGCCGGTCATCATGGCTCCGCATGCCACTTTGGGCACGCGTGCCATAGGTTCGCCATCACGGACTTAGGCAGATCTACAATTAAGTTTTTCTGTTTCTAGTCCAACGCTACACCAAATTGGCTCTAATGTTCTCAAATACACAATTACAAAATTTAAAGAGAAGGAAAAACTCTTCAGTATTCAAACTGATGTTCAGGATATTTTAAACAGACATGTATTAATTTCACACCTCTATATTATATTCCAGTATATTAAAAGATATAGAACACAAGAATATGTTTAGCCTTCCAAATATTTTTTAAAACTGAACTGTTTCAAATAACTTAATGGCAATTAATATGATGCCCTGGATTTATTTTTGTTTGCTTTTTTATGTTAGATGTGATACACATTTTTATGTATGGGATCAATTCATTCAATTCAGAAGTGAACTATTTGGTATGCCAGGTTAAAGGATGACCAGCCAGGATTCGTAGCCAGATCCTCAATTCTGGAAGCAGACCAACTAGCTTTCCTTCAATCTTGACCTCAGTGACCTTAAAACAAATAAAAATAAAGTCATGTGCTATCTTATCACTATCTAACTTGTGAGAAAATGCATAGCTATAATATTTTTTTAATGTGAACAGGATAAAATCTTCATGACAGATGGGAACATTTTAAGTGTAAAAAACAAGCCACGTCATAGAAATTGGTGCTGCATTCTTTATGCTTTATAGGCTTTGTTAAAAGCCTATATAACGTTCTTGTTTTTATCATGAAAGAATTAAATGCAAGAAAAATAGATTGCTATTAACAACTGATGGTTGCAAATATAATAGAAATCAGTCATTTATCTTTATCAAAATTATCTTCCTGGGTTTACAGATCTGTTCTCATTGTAAAATATGGTAGTTTTAAATTCTGAAGCTGAAAATGAATTTCCATGCAAGTAACATGTTAAAAAAAGTCACAAAATGTAAAGAATGCTAACTGAGAAGGGAAACATTTTGTTTCAATGGAAATAATGAAGTATTATGGCTTGTGCCTTGATACGCAGAATGGGTAAAAACTAGTTATTACTGTGTTTACCACTATAGGAAGCACTACATGGGTAAAATTAAGCTTGGTATAATCTAGTATACATTTTCTTTGTGTATTTAAACAGTGTTATGCAAAAGCCTTGATTCAGGGAAGCTGATGGTCAATCTCCATGTATCATCTGACGATTATGGTGCAATCTATGTATTTAATTTCTTTGCCTTATTCCTTTTCTGCATCTCACATGACACTGATTACAATTAAAGGGACTAGCTTCATGTATGTGGTGTATATGAGGTTGCTATATATATAAAAGAGTTATTTTAATATTAAATAGCAGGTATGATGTTATACTTAACATGATGTTTATGATGTTTATCCTTCTGATAAATTGAACTTTTTCTTTTCATGTGAAAAAAGATTCTCCCATTTCTAAAAAATATAGAATTTTTGTAGATAATATAAAGAAATTATATACACATTATATATTGAAATGCATGTTTTCATTATAAGAACCAGCAGAAGCTTATATAAACAAAATTCAATGTGTTTCAAAGCAATTGAGTACCAAGATACCATGTTTCCCTGAAAATAAGACCTGGTCTTATTTTCTTTTCAGCCCCAAAATAAGCACCAGGTCTTATTTTGGGGAGATATCTTAACCGCTTACCTTAGCACCATCACAGCCATGCCTCCCACACCCTGATACCTGTTGCACCGCAACCCAACTTTTTTTGTGACCACTTGCAGCCAGACTCCTTGTGGCTCTTTGCACAGGTGCTTCTGCTCGTGGCAAGAGACTACATGGCATGTTGTGCTGTTGTGTGTGAGAGCAACAGCACTGGTGTGACAAGCCTTGCGGCATTCTACCATGAGTGGCGGCAGTAGCACAACAAGTCTTGTGGTATTCTGCTGCAAATGGCGGCACTGGCACAATGCACCACGTGGCACCTGGCTGTGACCAGCTGCAGAATAATTCAGGTAGTGGCACATCAGGTGTTGGGCTGTGGGAGGCCTGACTGCGGCGATCCTAAGGTAAGCACATGTGGGCCATGTGGAACAGCTCCACCCCCACCCCCACCCTAGCTTGATTTTTACACCTGCAACTCACCCCACTTCGTACAACCAGATGGGTGTACTAGGTCTTATTTGGGGGGTACGGCTTATATTATGTACAGGTGTGGAAATCAGTCTAGGGCTTATTTTCACAGTAGGTCATATTTTCAGGATAACACGGTACCATTGTACTGTTATAAAGTAAACAAAGCAATGCTGAAATATTTCTCAATGTCTGCATAAAAATTTAATTGGTGGATTTTTTAATGTAAGCTATTAGCAGAATAAGAAATACCTGTACAGTATGTGCTATTAAGGGGCAACGTTAGTAGGCATGAATAACTCAATGCAAATATGTCCTGACACATTTATAGCATAACATTTTGATTAAATTGCTGCTGGCATTTTTATGTTTGATGCAGGTAAAATGCAATAAATATATTTATCATTGGGTTGCATTTCTTTGATAACTGTTATATAAGATTTTTTGACAGCATCATAATGGCCAGTTTGCTCTGATGTAGCATTTATATAGTAACTTCAGCACTGAAATCGTATGAGAAAAAAATATTACCAATTCTTGCACTTGTCTGTTACCCTTATTTGCCTCTGTATTTTACAAAAACTATTAGCAATACTGCATTGCCATTCCAGAAAAATTCTTATATATATTATTACCCTTTCTGTATTTAACTAGGATAGGGGTGCCTAAGTTCCATTATGTAGAGGGCTGTTCCAGTCATTTTGTGCCTGTTCTTGGGAAAGAGTTTCCCTTGGAGATAGATCTGTATGGCTTCATGATGCTGGAATTTCAGAAGGTTTTAAAAACCCTGACTGTTTTCCCAGGCCTTGAGCTGAGCTTGGAGAGATGCTCTGTGTTGTATGTGTGGGTGCCTTTGACCAAATTTTCCACCTGTTTCTTTTTAGCTTTATTATTTTATTTTTAAATTTTCATTTTGTTTTATTGCATTCTGCTTAGAATCCAATAAAATATTAAAACAAATCTGAAGAGCTGCACATCCCTATTAGCCAATTATACTCTATTAGTATAAGCAGTGTAGTAATATATAGTAGTCAGTCCTTCACCAGAGTAAAAAAAAATGAAAATAATTGCAACATTTATCATCGTAGAAAAAAAACATAAGAGCATCATAGTAGCAGAAATAAAATGCAATATATTACCAACCTGAGATTCTCAGTTTTCAACATGATAATGTATGTGAATTAAAATAATATTTACCAGACATTTAAAAAGCCAAAACATGCGTCATACAAACTTTTAGAGAATAAGTGAATGATAGTGACAGAATTTTCAGGTTTTAGGTACATTTGGATAAAGGCAGATAAACAGTCCCTTGTGCCCTTTAAAATTCAAGACCAATAAATAAAATTATCTCCAATAATTGCCTGGATATAGCTACAGCTGATAGATCTTTTGTGAAATATGTTAGAGATGCTCAGTTCCTAATTTGGATTAAGAACAGCTTTTATTAGGGAAATTTGAAAAGCAACCCCACATGCACTGAATGATAACAGCTGAGGTGGAGCTTACAAGAGCATAGATAACTTGGCTCAACTGTCTCCAGTTATGGTCACTGTTGGCAAAGCAGTCCAATATGGATATAAGATACTTCACAGAGAAAAATCTCTTGTAATGATATAGGATCAGTGAACAACTCAGATTGCATACCAGATCTTTCTGTGACATATAACCTCTTTCAGAATTGGTTGAACAATATTTATTTTATGTTCCCTCTGCTACTAGAAACATTCAGCTCATTATTATCTAATGTGCCATCTAAGCTTTATGCTTTAATCATCAAATATATCAAGATGACGTGTGGAAATATATGCCCCATTGATGTATATTATTTCTGTTTCATTTTTGTTCTGATTTATTAATTATACTTGCATGTCAGATTAGCTCGTAATACTGTGTTCAAGAGCCAAATATGTACATTCCTTTTCTATATGTGGGCAGGGTCCTCCTGTAAAATTCCTGCGACTGTGACTTTTTCTTTAGCATTTCATTTCCTACATAATAAAAATAGTTTATACTAATTTCTTTTGTCTTGCTTGGCACTAATTAGTTTTCCAAATGCTCATTCTTTAAGAAATAAGAATGCAAATGTAATGTTAGGAAGGGGACCATATATATAAAAATATAGTGTGTGTGTGTGTGTGTGTGTGTGTGTAGCTGGTTTCTCAGATTTCGTCCTGCGTAGTCGTTGATGTATCTTGGTGACGTTTCGACGAGATCGCATTCGTCATCTTCAGGCTAGTGCTTCAGGCTGGTCTTCAGGCTGGTACCTTCGGCTTTGTGCTTCTGGGAGCAATGTGTGATCGTGGCTGTCTTCTCTGCTTAAATGCCAGTGGGGTTGTATCCTGATTGGGTGGAGGTTTGGTTGTGTTTGGATTGGTCAGTGGTGTGGTACTATTAGCTAATGATGTTGTTGCCATTTGGCTTCGGGTTCGTGGTTGTGCCACATCTTCGTTGTGGGTGTGGATTTGTTTCGTGGGTGGGTTGGTTTGCAGTGTGGTGAAATTCAAATTGGTCAATGAAGTTGTTGCTGTTTGGCTTTGGGTCTTTGGTCATGCCCTGTCATCATTGTGGGTGTGAGTTTGTTTCGTGGGTGGGTTGGTGTCGTGTGTTGTTTGTGAATGTCTTGGAATGTTGTTAGTTTTCTTAGTCTGGATTCATCTGTCTATGAGCGCAGGTTTCCAAATGGCTGGTAGGTGGGAGGTGTCATCTCGTTTGTTCATGCAGTGTGGTCATTTTTCTATTTTGATGGCCTCTCTAATTATACTGTTGTTGTAATGTTCTATTTTTGCGATGGTTTTGGTCCTATTGAAATCGAGGTTGTGTCCTGTGGCTTTTGTGTGTTGGACTAGAGACAAGGTTTGTTCTTCTTTTTTCACTTAGTTTTTGTGTTCTTCGATGTGAGTATTCATTCTCCTGTTTGTCTGTGTGATGTATGTGGAGGGGAAGGAAGCGCATGGGACTTTGTATACTCTTTGATTTTCTAGTTCTATTTGGGGTTTGGGGTTCCTCAGGATGGTGAATATCTTTCTGTCAGTGCTAAATGGGGGGGGGGGTTGTGTGTGCACACATGCACATGGAGGGGAGGTACAGGGCCACGTGGCCACATACGCATGCGTGTGTGCAACACTTCCGGCATGCACAGTTGCAAAAGGTTTGCCACCACTGCTCTATAGTATACTGGAGTCTGAGAAAAGATCTTGAAGTCAACCATGCAAGCACTACAAAGATATTGTGAAATAATCTACGCCATTGTGACATCTAGCCAAGAGAACTAGAAACTGCAGCTGCTGAAGAAACTGCTAGAGAACCATATGGGATGAAGCTTCCACCAGCTTTGAAGACAGATGCCATCAAAAAGTGATAAAGAAAGTGAACTACATCACAGAATAGTACCACAGTTACTACAACAATAGACTTTCACTGTCCCATTGTGCTAGACTCTGTGCTTCCAGACAGGGACTGGAGAGTCTGTTGGAATTTTTCCACACAATATAGAAAATGCCATCAGGCCACTAGATGGCGGTGGAGAGATCCACAGGAAATTTCGCAACCCCAAGCCTCCTGGGTGTAAGGAGG
>JANHGC010002764.1:78580-91131 GCA_027560395.1 Boaedon fuliginosus | reverse complement strand
AATCAGGAAACACCCCCAGGTCCCTCTGGAACCGCATTGGGACCATTAGGTGCCTGGGGTGGAACCACCTAATCGGTTCCACCTTCCTGCAGTGGTGGGCTGGCATCCAGAACTCTAGCCTCAGCAGAGAGTGATCTGTCCATGGCAACTAGGGGATCAGCCATATTGGATTTAATTCTCTCTAACAAAGATGAAGCTACAGGAACCTTGGGTGGGGTAGTGATCATGCAATATTGGAATTCAACATTATGCAAGTATAAACAATGGAACAAAGTCAAACTAGAGTCTTGGACTTTAAGAGAGCTAATTTCAATACACTAAGAGAGAACCTGAGAAGGATTCCATGAATGAGAATCCTCAAGGGGAAAACAACCCAAGAAGCTTGGGGAATTTTGAAAAGTGAGATTATAAAAGCCCAGTCTAGCACAATTCCAATGAAGAAGAAAAGTAATAGCTCTCAAAAGGAACCAGCATGGCTGCATAAAGAACTCTCTGATAAATTGAAAGACCAAACGGACAAGTATGAAAAGTGGAAAGTGAGCCACATAACTAAGGCAGAATATCAACAAAGAGCCTGAGCCTACAAAGATGAAAGCAGGAAAGCTAAGGCTGAAAACGAACTAAGACTTGCAACAAAAGTAAAAAATGACCAAAAAAATATTTCTTTCAAAAATGAGAAAAAAATCAAGGAAACCATTGGTCCATTAATGGGAGAAAACAGTAAGAAAGGGAACGAGCAACAGGAGAAAGCAGAATTGTTTAACTTGTTTTTTGCACCTGTCTTTACACAAAAGGAGAAAAACAGTCCAATCTTCTTCAAAAGATTACTGACATAAAGATATAGTTATCCATTTGGAACATGGACATGCAAACGCAAATGATCAAGTTCCTGCTCCATAAGCTATTGGCAAAACTAATGCAAGCATTATTTACAGAAGTGGGTGTGTTACAATATCAGTATTGAAATTACAAACAAAATTGTATACACTTGTCCCCTGAATGAAGGTGTTCTATTTATTCATAGAGTGGGACTCTAGTACATAGCTACAGAGGTACTGGTGGAATATTTGAAGTCTGCTGGAATGCTAGAGGAGACAAAGTGGGAGCCAGTGCTTCAGACGGATCGGTATGGTTTCTTGAGTTTTGGGGGGTTTGTTGGTTTTTTAGTTATCCATAAATGAATGCATTTCAACGCTGCAAGTATTTCTTCTTGTGATGCATTAGTGATGTCTCCTAAAGGCATAATTCAGACAAATGTATTCAGATATGTTGGAAGTAAAACCCACCGTGCAATAAAATTTAGTTCTGAAGCTGAGGAAACAAGAAACCACAACTCTCAGCCTAAATAGAATTGTTAAATGTGGAACAAGTGTTCCCAACATTAAAATATGGCCAAGAGCTCTTTGCCTTGAAAAGACAGGGGAGTGGAGGGAAGGCCTGAGCTTTAAATCCTGGAGGTAGGGCTCCTGGCTTTGCAGGCTTTTTGGAAAGTTTGCATTAAACTTGGCTCTCAGGAGTCAGGAGTGGCTGGCTGGGTAGGGAGGGGAAAATTGGTTCTTTTGGCCAGATATTTTTTTCTTTTCTGGGAAGTGTGCAGCTGGAACTATTTGCCAGTAGAAAGTGAGAGTGAGGAAGGAGGAGAGAAAAGGAAGAGAGAGAGAACATACTTCTTACTCTTTTCCTCTTGGGTTTCCTCCTGTTCTGCCACGTGTTTCCTGCTGACCAGGCTAGAGCACGTCAGGAACTTTGCACAATGCAGCATCAGTGCCTGACTTGGAAAAAGCAACCTACCCCAAACTGTTTCTTTGCTGGGAGATGAGGTTTCTTTGGAAACTTATTTTATTTATTTATTTGATTTATACCCTGCCTCATTTCCCCAGTCAACTTATTCCAGCAAATTCCCATCATTGCTAAGCAGCCAAATGTGTAGAGGTTTAGTATGCTTGGATTTTAACAGGAAGGATTTTCAATGCCAGAGCAGGGAGGCAGCACTAAAGTAAGGAGTGGGCTGCCTCATGGCTCTGGGCAAGGCCTGGAAAGCCCAGTGTAGCCCACTCATGAATCTCTCGCTTCTGGTGCTGAAAATTCTCACTGCTAAAATCCAAGTGGAACGCAGCAGGGAAGATTGCAAATGACTGTGGGACGCTTGGCAACCTGTGGTAAGCAGTGTTTTGTGATGAATGGAAGTGTTTTACAGATAATAAAGCACTGTTCCAAGGTCATCTTAATTTTAAACAGTTGTTAAGATACCAATCATAAGTCGAGAACTACCAATAATGGCCAGATTCAAATAAAGATATGTTTTGCTTTTATTGTATGCTTTTGCACACTTGAAAAATTTGAGTAAAGATTTAATTTTAGGCAATCCTTACTCTTCAGCTAGCCTTTCTTTCATCTGAGTCTTTGTAATACTCAGGATTTAAGACTGAGTGTGAACATTTTATGAAAATGAAAGTGTGCTCTTGTTCATTATCCTGATATAAATGTATATAATTATCAAAAGTTATTTAGACTTTATTTGGTGCCCAATTCCCCTTTTCTGTGTTTCAGGTGTGTGTTCTAGACCTGCGAAAGTAAATATTTTAGAAGAAACTGCAAATGGACCAGCATTGAATGTGGAGGTAGAAGCACTCTTCCAACGTACTTTTAACATCTCTGGAATGGAAAAAACTGGGGGAAATAAACAGAAGCAGAACTAAACAAATAATGCATTTCTCCCAGACAAAAGGAGCTTGCAATGTTTTGTCCATCAACCTTCACCAATCACTTAGGGAGGGGGGATTTTTCCACTAGGAACCTACAGCCTTTGGAGGCAAGCAAGAAAGTGGCCATCAACAGCTAAACCTGCTGTTTGCTGGGGTCAGTTCTCTGAGACCTCATTTTGACAGCTGCTAAAAAGAAGAGGAAAAACTGTGCCAAAAACAATAATAATTAAAAGGAAAACAAAATCTATGAAGTAAAATGCTTTGATAAACCAAAATGGGAAACAATTCTCCTCCATGTGGTATTTCATTGTTTTTCTTTCTAGTTTGGACACTACAATTGCTCTTCCAAAGGACATTCAAAAACCAGTTTGTATTGATGATACACTCAAATTTGTAATCCCAACACTTTGTATTTTCTAGACTACTGTTATTTGTTCAGTGATTTTTTTCTTACCAGCTGGAACGTTACAGCCTTGACAATAACAGGCATAGGTTCAAACTGAATATCTTTCTTTTTTTTCTTTCTCTCTCTCTCTCTCTCCCCCTCCTCTTCTCTTTACCAACATTTTGCTTTGTCCTTTCCATTTGTGCCTAGTTATGCAGAGAGCAGATGGGCATCATTAGTGACTGCTTCTGTTTTCCATTTCTTCTCTTCCACCCTCCCCCCATCTTTTCCCTTTTCTTTATCCTCTGATTCTGCTACTCCTTTAATGTTTCCATTCTTCAGATCTTGAAATCTGAAGGACACTTTCAAAAAATTGTGTATTAAGTGCTTTAGGTGCCGGAAAAGTTTTTTACAGAAGAAAGGTTACTTTTTTAAAAAAGAAAGAGCCCCGTGTATTTTTGGATTAAGAAATAAAGGTGGTAGTATTTTTATGTTAAAACACAGTTTTAGAAACTTAAAATATCTAACAGATGTGGATTGTATTGTGTTCCATCATTTAAAAGAACAATTCAGATAAATCCCTATTTAAAGATGCAGTATCTTTTTAATCTTCATGAAATGCAGTTTTGCCTATACTTTTAAAAAGATTCTTTAAATTAATCATGCAAGTAGTAAAATATTCCTTGGCATACAATGAGGGGGGAAAGTATTTAATGCCCTGATTTTGTACGTTTGCTAACTGACAAAGAAATGATCAGTCTGTAATTGTAATGGTAGGTGTATTTTAACAGTGGGAGACAGAATAACAACAAAAACACATTTCAAAAAAGTTATAAATGGATTTTAATGAATGAAATAAGTATTTGATCCCCTATCAATCAGCAAGATTTCTGGCTCCCAGTTATCTTTTATATAGGTAACAAGCTGAGATTAGGAGCACTCTCTTAGAGGGAGTGCTCCTAATCTCAGTTTGTTACCTGTATAAAAGAAATCTGTGCACAGAAGCAAGCAAACATTCAGATTCCAAACTCTCCACCATGGTAAAGATGAAAGAGCTGTCCAAGGATGTCAGGGACAAGATTGTAGACCTACACAAGGCTGGAATGGGCTACAAGACTATCACCAAGCAGCTTGGTGAGAAGGTGACAGTGGTTGGTTCGATTATTCACAAATGGAAGAAACACAAAACAACTGTCTATCACCCTTGGTCTGGGGCTCCATGAAAGATCTCACCTCGTGGAGGTTCAATGATCATGAGAACGGTGAGGAATCAGCTCAGAACTACACGGGAGGATCTTGTCTATGATCTCAAGGCAGCTGGGACCATAGTCACCAAGAAAACAATTGGCAACACACTATGCTGTGAAGGACTGAAATCCTGCAGCACCCGCAAAGTCCCCCTGCTGAAGAAAGTAATGTATAGGCGCATCTGAAGTTTGCTAATGAACATCTGAATGATTCAGAGGAGAACTGGGTGAAAGTGTTGTGGTCAGATGAGACCAAAATCAAGCTCTTTGTCATCAACTCACCTCACCATGTTTGGAGAAGGAGGAATGACCCTAAGAACACTATTCACACCGTCAAACATGGAGGTGGAGACATTATGCTTTGGGGGAGTTTTTCTGCTAAGGGGACGGCTTCACCACATCAAAGGGACGATGGACGGAGCCATGTATATCATATCTTGGGTGAGAACCTCCTTCCATCAGTTAGGGCATTGAAAATGGGTTGTGGATGGTTATTCCAGCACGACAATGATCCACAATAGGAGTTGCTCAAGAAGAAACCCATGAAGGTCCTAGTGGCCCAGCCAGTCTCCAGACCTTAATCCCACAGAAAATCTGTGGAGTGAGATGAAGGTTCGAACTGCCAAATGTCAACCTTGAAACCTTTCTGACTGGAGAGGATCTGCAAAGAGGAGTGGGGCAACATCCCTCTTAAGTTGTGTGCAAACCTGGTGGCCAACTACAAGAAACAGTACAAGAATCCTACCATTAAAATTACAGACTGATCATTTCTCGTCAGTGGGCGAACATACAAAATCACCAGGGGATCAAATACTTATTTCTCTCAGTGTAAATTCATTATCAGATGTTATAACTTGACAGAATATTAAAACATAATTTCAGAATTATAAACGTCAAAAATTAATACTTTGAATTAATTTTTTCTTAAAAATCATGACTTTTTAAAGGAAAAATATTGTCATTGGTTTACTGTGATTCTGCTTTCAAATATAGCTTTGACTTATACCTGAAGTTATGAAAGAATTAATCTTAACATTTCACTCTATATGAAATACTATTTACAAATTATGTAGAGATGTTTGATAGAACAGATTTCATCATTTTTATTTTTATTTTTCAAACAGTATTTCACCCCAAGATATTAGGCCTGAGTGTGTTAAACTCAGTGAAATTTACTTAAGACATGCATAATATTACTGTTTAAGACAATACTTTAAATCTGGCTTCAAATCAACAATAACTGGGTATGGGTAGTGGGGCATATAAATATATAATAAACGAATAAACTACAGATAGTCCTCGAATTACAATCACAATTGGGACTAGAATTGCCATTGTGAAGCAAGACAGTTGTTAAGTAAGTTGCGCCCAATAATATAACATTTTGCCACAGTGAAGCGAAACATTGCAGTTGTGAAGTGAATCACATTTCCCCCATTGACTTTGCCTGTCAGAAGACAGCTGAGAAGGTTGCAAATGGCAACCACACGACCCCAAGACACTGCAAACCTACATGCCGGTTGCCAAGCTGCTGAAGTGGGGATACTATGATAGTTGTAAGTGCAAGGACTAGTTGTAAGTTCCTTTTTTCAGTGCTGTTGTAGCTTTGAAAGGTTGCTAAAGGAATGGTTGTAAGTAGAGGACAACCTGTCTTGTAATATTAAAATGATAAAATATTATTCCATAACCAATTCTGGAATAAAATTCTGGACATTCTATTTGAATTTAGACTTGAGATACCTGTGAACTGATGGGATACTACATCTTTAATATGGTAAACAGGGTTCCTGTATGGGGAATCAAAATGCCTAATATTCCTAGGGTTCCACAAAGATTTTTTTCTTAATATAAGAGATTACATTTTTTATTTTAAAACAAAACTATGTAATTTTGCGCCCAGGTGATGTGCACTTTTTTCATTTTTATAGCTTGTTTCTCCTTTTTTTCTTTCCTTCCTTCTTTCCTTCCTTTCCAAATTATATTTTCAGCCATTCACTGATAGTCTAAATTCTGGCTTCGGAGGTTTTATTGTCTGTGTCAGACTTGAAGCCGGGCTTGGTTCTCGTTTCAGAATTTCATAGATTCTGTTGAAACATCTCCCCATGTCCATTTTTTCTCTATACCCATTCCCTCTTACATGCATGCACGCACACACACCCCCAAAAACCACACTCACTTTCTTTCAACAAATCACCTTGTGTGTTGTAATTCATTTGTTCCAAGAAGAAAATCAAGAGATCATATTCAGTGTCATGAATAAATTGCTATATTTTGATATTAGAACAATTTTGTGTGAGTTATTCATTCCTTGTATGCTATCAGCATTTTCTTTTTGTCTTCAATTCTTAAGACTTCCCAATTACTAAGGTCTCATGTTACAAAATTATATAAGTTTGTGCTAGATATGGAAACATTATATGTTTTAGTCACTAAAATCCTTTAAGTGTATTACATATATACAGTAATACTTCTGAAATTTTATGAGGCACTATCAACCTCATCTTTTCAGAATTGAAGACTAGAAACATACAGAATAGTTTTATTATTTTAAATCTGGATACCTAAATTCTATATAAGTTGTCAGATCCTATGCTTGTAGTGTGTGATCAGAGTAACGGAAAAATAGTTCTCATGCCATTCTTTTTTTTTCAAGAGGAAAAACATTTTTATTAGAATTGCATAGCTAAAATTATGGTTGAATTATAAAAAGTTCCTTAGTGGAATTTAGTATTTTTAATAGTGTTTATAATGATAAAAAGAAAGCTACTGTGGCATTTCCTCAGAATTAATTGCCAATATAAACAGTTATTTTTTATGTTTTAGTCTTAAAGTGCTATGTACCTGTAGTCCATATATAACAGGTAAATGTGATATTTTATTAATATCCCATGAACAAGATAAACTAAAGAAGTAAAACATTGGTATGTGACAGGATTATGCTTCTGGGCATTTTCTATTTATTTTTGTGAGATCTTAGCTGGAGTGTTTAGATTTTTTTTTAATCACCTTACTCAGCAAGGAGGTGTGGAAAAAAGAAAGGAAGAAAGGAATGCATGTTGAACCAAAAGAGAACATTCTGTGGAGTTAGAGTAGTGGTGGTTTATCCCTCATTAAAATAAAGCAAAGAACAGCAAATTGTGAAAATTATTTGAAAAAATGCATCAGTCTTTGTGTTACTTCAATATCTCTGTTGTTCATTGAAGCACCCTGACTTTTTATATGCTGAAAAAAGATGCAGTAGTTAAAAAAACAGTTGCATCATTTTTTCAGCCTATAAAACATCCATTAAGAGTGGATTCCTTAAAAGTGTGGCATCTCTGTTTCAGGTTTGTGCAGAAGCTTGAGAAAAGTTAGGATGCTTTAAATAAATGTGTTTCTATGAAATGCAAAATGCCATTATTTTCAAAGTGTGCATCACCTATATTTTCTTCCCCAAAGTTGCAGGAAGAATAATAAGCAATCAACACTTCAATAGAGGAACCCTCACAACCTATTCTCCATAGCTTAATTTAAATGTTTTGTACAAATTATTTAGTATAAAACAAATTAATGGGTTATACTTGAAATGCAGAGTTTAGTTATACTAGAAACAGTATCTAGCATAACAAAGAAGAGAGAACTTTCATTAAGTTCAGAGAAATGTTGAATACTCACGTCAGTTGTTTTTCTAAGGGAGAAAACTGTAGAGTACACTTTAAAGTCTTAAAGCAAGAATTGTATTATACAAATTTACAAAGTCCCAATAAGAATTGAAATGTTGAAAACCCAAACTTTGATGTTTTGCCTCATTTTCCATCTCCAAGCATACTGTAGATGTCCATAGGGCCGCGATGGGTCAGACATGACTTTGCAACTAACAACGGCAAAGCATAGATGGAAAAACCACAGTGGAAAAACTTACGTTTCCTACTTTTGAAAGAAAACAGCTGAGTGCAGTTGCAATGTTACTTGGAATTGGAAATGTGACTGTCAGTCATCAAAGTTAATGTTGCATTATTTTTCTTTCCCTCCTTCTCTGAACCTCTTTAATGTACCAACAAATAAATGGGTAGTTTGTACTTTTGTGAACTTCCATTCTCCTGAGGTTCCTAGGATGGGCCCGGTTACGTCACTTGGGCTTCGCCCTCTTCTGAGGCAAGTCAGAGACTGTGCAGTGGTGGAGCTCTCCTCCTCCTACCCAGTTCTTACTTGCCTCACAAGAGAGCAGTCAGAGATTCTTCAGCTCCGAACCTTCGAATCTAAAATAAAAAATATAAAAAATTGAAGAATTAATTAGATTGGAAATTCAAAGAATAACAAAAGAAAGGGAGCCGTGCGTGGCTTCCACTTACCACCGACGATCAGCTGTTGCTGCAGCGCGTGTTGGAATTTCGGGCCCAGATAAGGACAGGTATGTGAGGTCCGGGCCCAAAGTGTTTGTCAGGCAGTGGCTTCTGTGAGGCATGGTCCCTTTAAGTTTCCCTGAGGAAGTGCTGCAGGTCTATAAGAAGCCTCCACAGGAATCCACACCTGACACTATCTTCATATTGTTTTGGTTTGCTGTACCTCTGTTGCGATTAAATCAAAGGTTTCCAGAAGACAACTGTGGTCTGTGTTTCCTTTTGTGGTACCAGCGGGTGGACAGCCTAACAGTAAGATAGTGTCACTGTTTTTGCGTTTCTGGTGGCTGCGGTCTGGTTGGCGGCTGGTGGAGAGTCAGAAGCTGGAGGCTTTGAACATCAGGAGCGCCGAACAGCTGAGCGGGCGTCCCTCGAGGCGTTGACCGGCTGGGTTCTGCTGCTATCGCTCAGTGCGAGGGTGTGTGTGTGCGGGCTTGTCAGCCAGAGCGAGGCTGGCAGAGCGAGGACCGGCAGGCACGAGAAAGCTCTTTTCCTAAGCAGACGAAAGCGGGCGCAGGAGAGTGACGTCGGCGTGCCTTCGGGAGCAGGCAGCATGGAGGACACAGCTTCTGGAGAGGACGCCATTGGGGCCGTGGGCGGACAGGAGCCTCCCAGCGCCGAGGAGGAGGCGCAGATGGCCTCGTTCTTAACCTGGCTGCGTGCTCAGTCAGTGAAGGTTCCAGAGGTCCTGGAAGAGGGTGAGGGAGGCGATGATGGGACAGTGGACAGTGCTATGGGGGGGGCGCCTGGAGGAAGCACTGTGAGTGGCTCTGAACCAGTGGTGCGAAGGACGAAGGTGGGCCGGCCCAGGCCTAGGGAAACCCTGTTCAAGCCCCTGGGCCAGAGTACAGGGGTGGCTCAGACATTAGGCATGAGGCCGGAAGATTGGAGAGAGCATCTTTGGGAGCTTGGGAATGCTGGAAATGAGAGCCAGAGTGTAGAGCTTGGAGAAACAACCATGGCCATTCTCAGGGAGAAATATGGTAGAATGGGTATGTGAACTTATGGTCCACCCCCTATCAAGGCATCATTTAACGGTGAGCCAGGAAGGGTGGCCTTGTTTTTAAGACTTGTGCTGAGTCACATGGACCAGTACGAGGGCCTGTACGCATCACAGTGGGACATGGTCGTCGCAGTTACAGCTACGTTAGAAGGGGAGGCTGCGGACTGGGTGGCCGGCCTTCACCGGCGCCATGCTCCCGAACTGGCCATGTTAGGTCCCTTTCTCGATGCGTTACGGGCTCGTTTTGACGACCCGACATGGCTGCAGCAGTCGGCTGCTGATTTATTGGCCTGGCGGCAACGTGGACAACCAGTCCGGGATTATATTAAGGACTTCCGAGCGATGGCTGGGAATCTCTCTTCATGGCCTGAGCCCCTGTTAGTCCATCACTTTAGCAATGGGTTGGATCGAGAGTTGCAGCAAGCCTGTGTCTACGGTCGAGTTGAACACGTGCTGGAAGAGTGGTATAGAGCTGCCATTGAGTTGGAGGCCAGTCTCCGTCGGTTTTGGGGTTCCCGACCAGGTGTTCCCAGAAGGATGGAGCGAGGGGTCCCCAGGGGTATTGGTGTTCGTCAGAGCAGTGTAATAGGATGACCTGGATTTCGTTGTTTCTGCTGTGATAAAGAGGGCCATCGAGCTGCTGAATGTCCTCAGTTGCGGTCCAGACCAGGCCCTAGTGCAAATCCGGTAACCTCAACTCCAAGAGGGATGGCAAGTCGGGGACGGGGAGCGAGTTCGGCGACTAAACGTGCATCGCAGGTGGGCCCCGTAGAAGAGCACGAAACATCTGGGTCCCTTCCTATGTCAGTGGAAGATCATCAATGTGAGATGGATAGCAGCGAAGAGGATCCGATGGTGAGCTCCCTGATAATTCCATTTACGGTGCCGGTATCATTGGTGAAGCCTGGGGGTCAGGTTGTATCTTTTCAGGCACTCATCGATACAGGATGTACGTGTTGTATAATGAGTGGGGAAGTAGTAGAGGCCTTGGGGTTCCGCACGTTCTGAATGAAAACCCCTATACATTTCGAACAAATGGACGGCTCGATATTAGGGGGGAGTCCTGCAACACATGTGACCCAGCCCATCCGTTTGACTATAGCCACACATGTGGAGTTTCTACGCTTCATTGTTGGACCAAGAATGTCAGATCCTGTAATATTGGGGTTGGCCTGGTTGGACAAATGGAAACCAGAGATCTGGTGGGAGGACGGGTATCGGAAGATGCGATTTTTATCAACTCATAAGTCAGGACATACAGTGCAGCCGGTGGCAACGGCAGAACAGGGGGTGATACTATCTCAGGAATACCACGACTTAATGGGGGTGTTCAGTGAAAAGGATGGATATAACTTGCCACCCCATCACACTACTGACTGTGGTATCAAATTAGTACCTGGCGCTGTATTGCCTAAACCTCGTATGTACTCTATGATGCCGAAGGAACTGGATGAGTTACGGCGGTATATCGATAAGAACCTAGCACACGGTTTTATCACTCCGAGCAGATCACCTATTGGTGCCCCCGTGCTGTTCCGAGAAAAGAAGGACGGAGGTTTACATTTATGTGTGGATTTTTGCAGCCTTAACACCGTTTGCGTAGAACCACTATACCCACTGCCTCTAATACATGACCTATTATCTACTCTATCTACTGGGAGGATTTTTACATGACTTGACTTAAGGGAGGCATATTATAGAGTTCGAATCAAACAAGAGGATGAATGGAAGACAGCGTTCAATTGTCCCCTTGGGAGTTTTCAGTTTTGTGTCATGCCATTCGGCCTTAAGGGAGCGCCTGCAATTTTCATGCAGTTAATCAACAGTGTACTGCATGATCTATTGTATAAAGGGGTCTTAGTATATCTCGATGACATTTTAATTTATTCATCGGATATGGGTTCACATATTGCTTTAGTCAGGGAGGTATTAAAAAGATTGTGGACAGAGCAACTATATTGTAAGTTGAGTAAGTGCACATTCCACCAAACAACATTGGATTACCTGGGGTTTCGGATTTCAACAGAAGGCATAGGGATGGATCTGAAGAAAGTGGAGGCAGTGATTCAGTGGGAGGTTCCCAAAACCAGGAAACAGTTACAGTCATTTTTAGGTTTTGCCAACTTCTATTGGCAATTCATACCGCAATTTGCTCAGATAGCATTGCCCCTGACAAACCTGTTAAGAACAAAACACCTCCCATGTCCACCTAAACCTGGTCAACGTCTTACCTGGACACAAAAAGTGCACTACAGCATTCGAGGATTTGAAAACACGATTTTCTCGAGAACCAATCCCACAGCACCCCAACCCTGATAAGACATTTATCGTTCAGGTCGACGCAAGTGATGTGGCGGTGGGGGGTGTCTTATTACAGAAGGATGAAGATAGTAAATTGAGACCTTGTGCATATACCTCCCGAAAATTAACCCCCACCGAGCGTAAATGGGTTATTTGGGAAAAAGAAGCTCTGGCAGTACATTGGGCTCTAAGCACATGGAGACATTATTTAGAAGGATGTAGAGATCTGTTTGAGGTGTGGACGGATCACCAAAATTTATTAGCCTTGCAGAAGGTTAGAAAATTGTCCCCAAAGCAAGCCCGGTGGGCTCAATTCTTCCAAAGATTTACGTTTAATATGCGATATATACCTGGGGGACAGAATTTTTTAGCCGATGCGATATCCCGTCAACCACAATTTCAGTCGCAGAGAGATGATGTAGTGCAACCTTTGATCCCTAAAACATGTACAACAGAGAAGAATAATCATAGATCATGCACTGTGGTGGACATTAAGACAGATATGCATAATGCTCTAGAGGGGGATAAATG
>JANHGC010002762.1:138067-149530 GCA_027560395.1 Boaedon fuliginosus | reverse complement strand
ATGGCCTGGTCATTTCTTTGTCAGAGGGCAAACAGACAAAATCAGCAGGGGATCAAATACTTATTTCCCTCACTGTAGTTAGTTAGCTTTTTAGTAGGATGTTGTCTGAATTGAGCCATGATTCAGAAACTGTGGGCTATAGATGAGTGCAATACATGTTTAAATCTATATTCTTGGACTAATTTGGTAATCTAAAACTGACTGTATTAGAAGATCCAATGTTCCATGCCAACTGTAGCAAGATAAAAAAGAATAAAAGATGCTGGAGTACTAAAACTCTCCTCCCACAACAATTAAATCCACTAAACTTGTCTTTTTGGAAAATCATTCTTGGGAAATTAACAGTTAGAAAGTCAATAGATAACATTAAAAACTCATTTAATTTTAATTATTCACATAAAATCTTGCCAATGTAGAATTATCACATACAAAGTATTTACATATAACATGGAACACTTAAGAACAAAGTTTGTTTCTACAAATATACATATTTGAAGGACTATCATAAATAATACAAATATCTACAGTAGTCAGAGAACTAGTTAAGTTCTAACTGTAAGCATTTATTTTTGCTCCAAGTATGCAAGCATTGGCTGTAGTCTAATTGTACTGGTTTACTCAGTAGAATCCTGTTGCGATTTGCTCATTCACTTTAGTATTTGTAAAAGAGAAAATACATTGTACATTGAAGAAAATATAAAAATGCAGCAGTACATTGCAAGCTTAAGATCATTTATTCCATTTTTATCATGCACTTGACCACAGAACAGTATCAACTGGTTGTAGTGAGCATAGTTGATGCTTGTGCAAAATGGAACATGCAAAATCCAACTGCCTTTCAGTAAATATTCAAACAATCCAACCCACATTTAGCACTAACATCTTACTTCGCTTCTGAAAATCTCAATAATCCAAATTTTCTCTGAATAGATGCCCTGCAAGATGAAGCTCTTATTTCAGCCACACAGTAGGTGTCACATCACAGAACATTTGCTTCTCAGTTTATCCTTCTTTCGCTGCTTTGATTTCTTGCCATCCACCTGCAGACTTACATTTCTTCTCTTTTCCAAATTAAGGAGCTCTTCAAAAAGCTCCTGCACGTTGTAGTTCATTTTGGCTGAAGTCTCCATGAAGGAGCACTTCCATTTCGTGGCAAGGACTTCTCCTTCACTGGTGCCCACTTCTCTTTGAAGGCCGTCGTTCTTGTTTCCTACCAGTATAATTGGGACTTTCTGAATGTCTCCTTTGATCTGACAGATCTGCTCATAGATTGGTTGGAGCTCTTCCACGGATTGCCTGCTGGTCACAGAGTATACTAACATGAATGCATGGCCTTTCGAGATGGAGAGTCTCTGCATGGCAGGGAACTGGTGGCTTCCGGTGGTGTCTGTGATCTGGAGAGTACAGATGTTCTTGTCACAGCTGATCACCTGGCGATATGTATCTTCAACAGTGGGGATGTATGTCTCCCGGAAGGTCCCCTGTATGAAACGGAGTACCAAAGAACTCTTACCAACACCAGCAGCTCCAAACACAACCACTCGGTAATCATTACTTTGTTCTGGCATCCTGCTTGTTCCGTTGGGGACCAAGGAAGAACCTTGAATTTACATGCTCCTTTGGGGAATAGGCCTGCCAAGGGAAAACAAGTTAGATATCAGCAACTGAAGTTCAACTTGTATTTAAATTCAACAACACACTTCCCTCCAAAACACAGCTTCAAAATTTTAAGCAAGGAGTACGGTGGATAGGGATGACCCATTAGACAAAATGAAATGTCAGCTACTTGGAAGAATCACCAAAATACGGGAGAAAAAAAATATATTGGTTTGGCCCTCCACAAAATTCCAATTTCTCATGTGGCTCCTTGTGAAAATTAACTCCCAACCCTAGCCTAGTCTAAACTAGTTTCGGCAGTTTCCACCATCTTGAACATTTTCTGCATGTGTTGAATGTAATTTCCAGCTACTGATTCCAAGTCAGCATAACTACAGTAGAAGATTTTGCTAGCCAAAGTCCATGCTTTTGGGGGAGGGGGGACTAAAAAGGGAAAGTTTGCCCTAACTTCACAGGAAACTGCCTTGTACTTGTTCAGATTATTCGTTTATTCTAGCGTAATTTATCGAAGGGGTTCCAAAGTTTCAGGTACAACTCCTTCCCATAACTAGCTAATTACCAAAAAAAAAAAAAGATAAACCAAAGATTAAAGTCCCAAATGGATGATTGGGAATCTCCAGAGACATTCAGAGATTAAAGGTGGAAACTACTGCATGTTGTTAAGGATATTTGGGCTACAGAGGTTGAGACAACCAAGAGTAGCAAAGACTTACAGTATTCTATCCTTCCTTCCTACCTACTAATGGTGATCCAAATTTTTGCATGCATATTCTTAACGCTAAGCCAAAAGCTTACCTGCAACATCCCAGTTAAAGGATTGCCTATATTGTGATATAACGGAGGCCTATTTCATGGTTAGCTACCCTGTTTCCCTGAAAATACGACCTCCCCTGAAAGTAAGACCTAGCTTAATTTTTACACGTCCACCCAACATACACATGCCCCTAACTCATAGGTTAGTCAGTGGATGACATCCCCCGAAAATAAGACCGGGTGCCTTTTTGGGTGGGAAAAAAAATATAAGACAGGGTCTTATTTTCGGGGAAACACGGTAATGTTAAGCAAACCACATTGTGGCTTCTTAGTTTAATGCTTCACATACAGACCTTTCTCCAAAACCACATGGTGTTTTTTTCCATGAGTGCACAGTCCGAGTGTTCATACCTACACCGAATTGAGAATTCCCAAATTCTATTCCATTCCCACGACATGAAAATCAGAACTGTAAAAAGTAAACCGTATCCTAGAATCAAGCCTGACTCCTGGTAACTCCATGGATACAATGATGCAGTGATCTTAGAAATAGGATCTTGCTGCTCCCAGCTTGGGGCGACTGGAGTTGTATGATTCACTTCCTGGAAGTCAACTCATCCAAATATTAACCATCCCAGCCATGTTTATCTTCTACACTGTCTGATAAACCACCTTAAAAAAAAAGCATCTGTCAATTTCTCCAAAAAGATAGTGGTGGAGGAAGCACAACCTCAGATACTCGAACACCCCATTCTCAAGCCTGCAACACTAGACGTTTATAAGATTAAGTTTCTCAGAAATAAAGGGGGAATATCCTCCCAAGCAACGGTTAAGTTGGCTTGAGATGAACGGTGTTTATAGACACTCGCCCTCCGCGCGCTTGTGTTTTTCCTCACACCCGGAGTTAGCGCCATCCACAAGAGACCGCCCGTCATCTAACCGGGATTCCAGCCAAGCGTGGATTCCGATCGTGGAAACGCTCTCAGAGACCGAGCTCTCTTCCACCACCCACTACCCCGGCCAGGCGAGAGAAAACGACACGTGTTCCTCCGTCCCAACATACCCGGAGAGCCGACCAGGCCTGCCGACAATCGGAAGCCCAAAGAGCGAGGCAGCTTCGGAGCCGGCAGCCCGGCCAAACACGCACCTCAAGGGCAGTCAGGAGGGAGCCGAGCAGAAATCCGGTCCGGCATTCGTCGCTTCCGCGCCTTCCAGAGGCTGGGGAGGCCGGACCGCTGTCCTCACGACAACCGGGCGACAGAGGAGGGACGCTCCCTGAAAACGAGCTACCTCAAGCCCCGACCTTGAAGCTGCTTCCTGCCCCGGGAGAGAGTAGTAATAGTAGTAATAATAATAGCCCTTCCCTGCGCTTTATCGGCCTCGCTGGCGGCGGCAACAGTCCGGCATCTTCTTTCGCTCGGTCCGGCTGGAAAGCGGAGCGAGCGGCCGGGAGAGAGATCAGCCCAGCGCTGCCACCGCCGCCGCCTCCCAGTTCATTCATTCATTCATTCACACACACACCCGGGAATGTCCCACCAGCAATGCTGCTAGAGTACAGCGACCGTCATAAGCAGCAATAGCAGCAGTGCAATGAGTCGTTAAAAGAATCCGAACCTGGAGAGACGAGGGTCAAAACCAAAGCGAAACCCAGCTTAAAGAGACAGAGCTTCTCTCTCGCGCGGGCGTGTGTGCGGGAGCTTTGTTCCTTCGAAAGTGGGGAGGCGCCTGCCCTCCTTTGGGTGAAATTCTTAGGACTGCGGAGGGACGAAGCGGCGGCTGAGTCGGTGGGCTGGAGAGAAACGATTCCCCGCCGGGTCTCCCCGCAGGCGACGCCCCCTCTCCCTTCCCTTCCCTGTGGAAGCAAGCAGTGTTCTCTGGCGCGCCAAGGTCAGGATGTGGGAAGTGCTGCACCTGTTGAATTATCTTGCTTGGTCATTCACGGTGACACGTGGAGGTATAATCAGAGGAGTGAAACGGCAGCAGCCTTATATATATGTCAGCGTGTGAAGTGTTCTTTTTAATAAATAATAAAGGGGATCTAGAACAGGGGGGTCTCCAACCTTGGCAACTTTAAGACTTGTGGACTTCAACTACCAGAATTCCCAAGCCAGCAAGTCCACAACCCTTAAAAGTTGGCAAGTTTGGAGACCCCTGGTAATATATCACAAACAAACAAACAAACATCTCTCCCTCTCGCTCCCTCCCTCTCCCCCTCTACTAGAAGACTGCTATTGCTAAACAGCATATTTCCTTTGATTTTTACTCATGGGTTATTTATTTGCATTTAAAAAGCAGACAGATTAATTAAAGCCCTGTATCTTGGCTTGATTTTCAAAGGTTTTCTATTATTTATTATTCAGGACAGCTGCACTTCTTCAGCTACTAAAAGCGACACATTATTGTATTTTTCCCCAGAATAAAGATGTACTAAGCTATGTTGTATATATATTATCTCCTTCCTTAACCAGGCCCAGGCTGGAGAGAGAAAATATATAATTTTGCTCTAGTTCCCTTTATGTATTGTAAAACATAGACCCAGCTTTTTAGACCCTTCATTTAAAAACAGAGATTAGTAATTTTCTTTGTAGGGCACATCCATTTATCCCCCACCCCCCTAAAAAATTGTATTAACCATGCTGCAGGTTGAGATTACTTGCCTTTCTAATTGGCCCATCTAATTTCTTATCCCTTTAAACAGCTGCCTGACATGGAAAAAATACTATACCAGGGAAGAATTGCAGACAAATAGGTTGGACATAATCGGGAGGAATTTTAAACCTGTTTATCCTTATTTGCATATCTGCCAGTTAAATTCACAAAAAAAATGTAATTGTCGTTAAAGTAGTATAGGTAGTTCTTGACTTATGACCATAATTCAGCTCCAAATTTCTAAGCAAGAGAGTTGTTTAAGTTAGTTTGGTCCTATTTTACAACCTTTCTTGCCACTGTTGTTAAGTGAGCCAATGCAGTTAATTTAGTTGCACAGTTGTTAAATGGATCTGGTTGCCCGTTGACTTTGCTTGTCAGAAGGTTGCAAAAGGTGATCCCAAATGCCAGTTATCCGGTGTCTGAATTTTGACCACATGACTGTGGGGATATTGCAAAGGTCATGAATGCAAAAATGGCCATCGGTCACTTTTGTCAGCGCTGTTGTAATTTTGAACGGTCAGTAAACAAATGGTTGTAAACGGAGGACTATCCATATGTAAGGTTGTTCTGTGAGGACTAAGATGGGCTCTATGGCAGGGGTCTCCAACCTTAGCAACTTTAAGACTTGTGGACTTCAACTCCCAGAATTCCTCAGCCAGCTTTTTGGGAGTCTTAAAGTGGAGGCGCCCGCTCTATGGGATCTACTGGTAATCAGACGGATAGCATCTTCAGGGAAAACTGAGGAAGCTCTCAGCATAAACAATAGTGTCAAGGATTCAGATCCAGTACAGGAAAAGTGCAATTAGATCAGAATATCCACATAATCCTTCCATGGGTTCCCCAATATTTGGGTTGTGGGCACATTTGAGATTTTGAGACATGCCATGGACACTCTGCTAAAGAAGGTTAAGGGGTCAAGTCTGTTTGATAGTTTCCTAATGTTTTTGTCCCCTTCTACTTTCTACATGATTTCCAGGAGTTAGACTTCCTTTAGATGGGGTGCTTTGTTGCAGTACAGGTAGTCCTCGATTTACGACCACAATTGAGCCCAGAATATTATGTTGCTAAGTGAGACATTTGTTGGTGAGTTTTGCCCCATGTTATGACCTTTCTTGCCACAGTTGTTAAGCAAATCGCTGCAGTTGATAAGTTAGTAACACTGTTGTTATCTGGCTTCCCCATTGATTTTTGCTGGTCAAAAGGCTGCAAAAGGGGATCGCATAGCATTGAGACATATCAATGGTAGTAACTATGAACCAGTAGCCAAGCACCTGGTTTTTGATCACATGATCCTGAGGCTGCTACAAAGGTCGTAAGTATGAAAAACTGTCATAAGTCACTCCCCCCCCCCCAGTTTCATTGTAACTTTGAATGGTTGTAAGCTGAACAACCATGTAATGAACCATTGTAAGTTGAGGACTACCTGTATAAGGAGTTAATTTCTCCTGGTTTGCAGCCTCTTCAGTTCTTCCGTTTCCTAATTTGAAAAGGCCCAAAGGAAGGATGTCTTCTTTGGGAATTAATAGAAGCACAACCGTCCAGGCAGGCCGAGACTGCCGGAGAGAGGATGGGACTAAGGAACACTTTTTTTTTTCTCCAATTTTGCCCTCCGATTAATGAGAATGGAGTGAAACACTGATTCAGTGATGGATATAGCACCGTGGTAGGCCTTTCACTTTAGCTCTGGAAGCTATACATCCCCAGCATACCTGACTTCAGGATATTTTTGATTGAAGACTTTTTTTTTCTTGCTGCCTTAGAAAGTTTCTTACTGTTACCGAACCATTTTTTCCCTTTGCTCTGTCCTCATTATCCTGAATGTTTCTAGTGAGCCTGCATCCAACAAATGCTTTTTGTAAGAGGGATTTTTTTTCAGCTGCAGTTTTCAGCTGGTTTCTGCTGGAGGGAAAACACTAACCTTCAATTAACGTTCAGAAGATAGCAACTGTTCAGTAAGAAACTGAAAATGGAGACCACTTTAAGTTGATGGGGGGGGGGGGGAATGGAAACTATAATGGGAATTTAACTGGCATTTTAGTTGGAATTCTAAGCCCGTTCAGCCCAATTAAATTCTTGAGCTATATAAAGATAGTAAAAAACAATTAAAGGTTCCTAAACAGAATTTTTTTTTCTTTTCTATACTGCAGTCTTTAAAACACCCAAGAGCTGGCAGCATTTACTGAAGGTTGCCTCTTTCTCTGCATGCTCCAACTGCTACTTAATTGGCCTTGGGTGGTTGCATTATCAAGAACATTAATTTTAAAAGCTTACTTACTTTAAACATTAACCTTTTCAGGGTACGTTACAGAGCTGCAAAACTATAGTTTCTAAATCTGCTGCTCTCAGGTGGGAAGACACAATAATGAAAAGTACTGGGCTGGAAACCAGGAGACTCTGAATTCTAGTCTTGCCTTAGGCATGAAAGCCAGATGGATGATCGTGAGCCTGTCACTCTTGCTCAGCCCAATCCACCTCACAGAGTTGTGGTTGGAAGGTGGAATCAAGGGCTATTAGGTATGTTCACCACCTTGTGTTAGTTATAAAAAATAATAAAGTATTAGAAAAAAATCTAATAAAAACAGACTTTGGTGAAAAAACAAACCAAAACCAAGTATATATTCATGCAATACAGTCATAGTTTGCTTAATCACAGTTTATTGATAGGCTATACATTAGTTTTCAAAACCATATTAAGCCAGAAACCACAATGTCTGGCTTTAATAAACCACTTAGCTAAAACCAAGCAAAGCTTTTCTGTCTTCTCTTGGTTCTCGGCATTTTTGCAGCCCTTACAGATACTTCTATGCCAGCTCTGGAATTCTGGGAGTTGAAGTCTGCAGGTTGTAAACTTGCGCCCACCCCTGTTCTAGAGGAAGCCTTTTACAACCCCTTTTATTCCTGGAAGAACCCTTAAATTTTCAGGCATGAGGGAATTTCTGCCTAAAAATAATTATATCCACAGCTCACAGTACATTAGCATGATCAATGAGTTGCAGCGTTCCCAGCATAGCAAATCACAGCTGGCACAGGTTTTTTTTAAAGTTGGTTTTTAATTATAATCTCTGATGGAAATTGTAGTGACCTCTTGCAGGATCCAAGGCTCTCCTGAAACTCCACTTAAGAAAGACTTTATACCTTGCTTTTTCTGGAGCTTTTGGAAGTCTTTGGGTTGCTTCCAGTTCTACTAGATGAATTTCATACCCTTGCTTGTAGGATGAGACCCTTTTCCACCTTCATCCACACATATTTTGATACAGATAGTCCTTGACTTATGACTGGTTGTTTAGCAATTGTTCAAAGTTATGACAGACCCCGAAAAAGGGATTCGAAGTTCTGATGGGCACCCCTTCTGGTCACATGACCACATTGTGGCCACCTGGCAACCAAACTGCCTTTATGGACATTTGCAGCACCCTCCAGCCCTGTGACTGTGGTTTATGACATATTTTGCCAGAAACCGGCATTTACTCCCAGCAAAAGCCAACCCATAGTGAACAATGTTTGTTTAACAGCTGCAACATTCTCTTTAGAATAGTGTTCCCCTAATGGCTGCTGTGAAAAAGGTGACATCGGGCATGCTCATGTGATCTGCTTTATACCCTCATGACGTATGATTGAAATGGTGAGCTTGATTGTAGTCATAAGTCAAGGAGAGCCTGTACTTGCCGTCAGCTCCTATGATCCAGCTTGCTTCAGGAGCGTGTGGGCTGAGTGAAGCTGGTCACGATCAATGCTGATTAATCTTGCTGCTGGCTTTCTTCCCCCGAGAACAGGAGGACATAACCATGGTGACTGAAAGCCTGTCGTGCCCGCCCTTTGAACAGAGAGCTTTTCTATGCATTGACTGAAAGCTACAGGAAAAGCTTTTTCCCTCCTCTGTTAATGGACACCAATGCACATAAGCATTCGCTCCCTTTTGGAGTTACTGATATGCTGCTGTTCTCTCTCTCTCTCTCTCTCTCTCTCTCTCTCTCTCTCTCTCTCTCTCTCTCTCTCATGCACGCACGCACACACACACACATCATGCAATACCACCTTGCTACATGAATGAAAAAAAAACAGTTCTTCCTTTCTGGTTAGAGTATAATAATCCCCGATGACATCACCATTAAAATGCCCATTGTGTATAACGTGAAGGTTGGATTCTATGTCTCCAGGAGAAGAACATGTTAGAAATTTAATAGGACCAGAGAGGATCATGCCAACAATTGGAAAAGTCCTTTTACCTTTGTTGGATTAAGTTTTTCCAATCAAGTTAGGAGTGGTTTTTGATGGAATTATTTTAATAGTTGTTGCATTAAGAAAGTGCCTCTAGGTTTAGGCACCTTTTAGCATACAAGCTCTGCCTGAGCTAAATATTTCCTAATGGAGAGTATTTTTATCTCGTTATGCACAGGATGTGTCAATAAAGTTGGTGTGCCTATTGATTCTTTTAGATTAGGTTTGTTAAGCCATAGCCAGAACTGGAGGTTCATTAGTAGTTCCAACCAAATTGAGATGCCTGAATAGTTATGGCTTTTCTTGTCCCCTTTCCCACTGATCCCTTCTGCTTCTCCCCCTAGCCTACAGCTATTATTTCAGATTGGTTATAGACAATATGGAGAAAACAATTAAAAAGACAGGAGAGAGGATGGTTGCTGAGTCCAAGATTCACTTATTATGCTAACTCCAGTTTTCCTTCTCTCTGAAGGCCTTTGGCGTATGGACTTGAAGAATTAGAATTGTCAGAAAGGACAATATTAAAGTCAGGGAGCTGAAGCTCTTATGTTGGGGAAGACTCAGAGGTAGGCTGCACTCACACTGCTTCTCGTGAAGCAGTAGTTAAGATTAGGCACAGTTCGGCAAACCAGCAAATCCCACCACTAGCTGGCCCTGCTCCCACCTGTTTTTCGGCCTGTTTTGGGGCCGTTTTCAAGTTGTTTTTTTCTCGAGAAATGACCAAAATGGTCTGGTTTTTTAACCCATTTTCAGGCCGTTTTCCAGGCCCAAAACACACACATTCAACTGGATCAATAAGATGGGAACACCAGAAAGGAGTTAGTGGACTTAATTATCTACTTTCCAGGGAATAAGTTAAATTCCAGGGGATTAGATCCAGTCATACACAGGATTACACCTACTCCAACTAGGCAGCCATTTTCTGATAATGCTAAACTCATTTCTCTCATTTTGTGTATTTAGTCCTCCAAAAACGAGGATAACAGCTGGAAAGTAAATTTATCTGGAAATACAAATGTGTGTAATGCATAACCTGGTGCCAGAACATGACTGCATGATCAAATAAAAATTTCCTGGTCTTCTGGTAATAAAACTCATGGCTCACCAGGCCCTTTCTGGAGGACTGAAGCAGGGCTTCTATTCCCAAATTGGTGACTTGATTCAATTGTTGGTGTGACAGCATACTGTCAATAGCGCCCTAAGGATTGATTGCCTGGATTAACCATGCTGAGGGAACAGACCCTCTGTGACATCACTTTTGACAATCCATGTCTGAGATAGCAGACATTGTTTTGACAAGAGGGCTATAAAGCTGGGTCCATGCTGAGCCCCGTAGTTTACTGATTAGCCTTGGGATCATGCTAGTCTTCTGCTTAAGCTATTTTAATATCAGTAAAATATAAGATACTTCCAGGCACATGTCTCATCACCAGTCTTACTATGGATTATTCGGAGGAGCTCTAGGAAGATACAGAAATTAGCAATCCTGCAGAGTTGTTATAACAGCACTAGAAGGAATGAAGGTCATTCTGATTAAACTCCTCTGTGTTTCAGATGTCTAGAAGAATTAGAGAAATAATTTATCTGCTGTCATTCTGCTCATCACCTAAGCAGCCGCTCTGCAAAAATTATGGGGAACCCAGTTGAGAGAAACCCAATTTAGATGGAAGAGGTCAATGAAGCATGTTTCTCCTCTCTTGTAACAGTAAGGTGTTTTTGGCTAAATCCTTGCTGGATCTGAATTTTTCTTTGCTAGCTCTAAAATCCTTGTGAGTGTGAGTGTGTTTGCTTAGATTAATCCTAAAAATCAAGCAGAGAGCTGAACAAGATGAATGAGCCCCTAGTTCTTAAACTAAAGGAGAGCGCGAGAAGAACGGTTTTAATGTGTCCTGAAAGAAGCCCGTCATACGTTGGCCTTCATATTATATGGAAAAGCATGTTTATTCTTACAAGGACAAGTCAGATGGTGGCCTCAACCAATGAAAGCATCCAACAGACGTGTTTTGGGAGAGGTTAGAATGCAGCTGTCTTGGGGACATGTGCTGTCACCACTTGAAAATGAAAAGAAAGAAGTTTGTTTTCAGCGCCATCATATCACCATCTTATCCTGGGATCAATGTCAGAAGTTCGGTCACGACCTTGGTGGAGACCTGGAATAGGACGGCCACCGAGGCTATTGACCGGATTGCGCCTTTGCGGACTCTCACCGTTCGCGGACCCCGGAGA
>JANHGC010002762.1:127561-137967 GCA_027560395.1 Boaedon fuliginosus | reverse complement strand
AGGAGTTAAAGAGCGAGTGACAGGAATTCACACATCTTGCAGGCTCAAAGCCAGGCTCAAACCACCAGAATGCAGACCATTTCTGGCCAGCAGTATCAGTGTCTTAAGTCATTAATGACCTTATAGGAAAGTTTTCTGTTTAAACCATCCTTTCTGTATTGCCCCTCTCAATCCAAAAATTGTGTGCACATGTTACATTTTATGATTATATTGATTAGAACATACTATTACTATTGATTTCACTATACATGGCTGCCAAGTATGTTCATATACTTTGCAGCTTCAAGATTCTGCATAAATTGCCTTCATACTGTATATCCGTTACACTCACAAATACAAGGAGATATGCTATTATTTTAAAAAGCATGGAGATCATAATTGCACATTATGTAAATGTTTAATTATATTATCCATTCAAAAGAGTTGGTATTCAGGAGATGTGTTTGAGTGCCCAGATTCTCCTGTGAAATTTATGTGGGAATTAGATGCTAACACCTTGTTGGTGTTGTTCAATTGTTCAGTCATTCTGACTCATGACCCAATGAACATAATTTTGCCAGGATTGCCTGTCAAACTGTCCTTTTAATTTTTTTTCCACTCTTCTGTTATCAGAACAATAATACCTTGCCATTTTGTTTTCTATCAGCCTCTATTATTGTCACTGTTGTTGTTGTTGTTCAATTTTTCTATGATTCTTTCCTTCACATTATGCATCCAAAATATATAACCTTTAGCTTCATGATTCATGATTAAGCTTTGAGGAAGCAATTTGGTTTTACTTCATTTAGTACTAAATAATTTATTCTTCTTGCAATCTAAAGTATTCTTAACAATTTCTCCATGACCACAATTCAAAGGGGTATTTTTCCTTGTTGACCCCTTCTCCTTCTCATGAGCAAATTTCTACAGCCAAATGTTATAACGAGGAAAATCATGGCCTTGACAAATACATGGCCTGGCCCCTGACAAATATTGTCTGTGTGATGTATCACAATATTAATAGTCTATATCTATGTTAATTGCCTATATATCTACCATAGTTTTTATCTCAGGTAGCATGGCTATAGGCTTTGTCATGGCTATTGTCACTATCCTGGTGGATTTTGAGCCTAAAGGTTACATTCTGTTACTATTTCAACTACTTCTCCATTTATTTACACTGGGTTGTTTTTGCCTGTGACATAATTTTGTTGGTGGGTTGTTTTTATTTTAATTCTGAAGATTGGACTGGTGTTTGTATTCTGTTCCTTTTTTACTTCAGTAAGTGGTCCTTTTTTACTTCAGCAAGAGTTGTGTTCACTCCCAACCAACCAAGTAATATTATCAACTAAAGCAGGGGTGTCCAAAATTTTTGCAAGGAGGGCCAGATTTGGTGAGGTGAAAATTTGTGGGGGCCAACCATTCAGCCTGACATTCTTTGAACGATTAACATCAAATGCAAATGAACAAGGGACAGCTGTGGGAACCACTGTGTGGTGAAGGGGGAAATGCATGCCGGCAGGAAGAAGAGGCTTTGGGACGCTCAAATTTTGAAAATGGGCAGCAGTTTTAATTCCAATTTTTTTCCTTCTAGTTGAACATTTCTCATGAAACAGTCTGTATATTAATCAAAATAAATATCATGATTATATACCATCTTGATACGCTCCTTTCCTAATCCTGAACCAATGAATTGTTCCATATCCTGTTCCAACTGCTGGCTTTTGGTCTTCACACAAATTCTTCAACAGGCAGATGAGACATCCAGTGCACCCAATCTACAATTGAAGGACTTCATATAACAAAAAAAAAAAACCAAATATATGTCTTTTTCTATCAAATGTTAACAATGTGATCTTGAGAATCTCTGTTTCTTTTGAATACATCCTGATAGTTTTTTTTTCCATTTACTGGTGAAGGGTGAATTGGAAAATGTTGTGCACTTTTTTACTAGCAAGAGAGATAAATATAATTGTGAAAGATTCTCTTGTGTTGGTATTTGGAATTGAACTTGATTTTTTTTTTCCAGTCCCTGTTGTGTTTTCCATACCTATTTACAAACAACAAAAATTACTTTGACTTCCTCAACTTTTTGGGTGTTAACAGTTTCATTGTCAACTTCTGCAACTTTAGGGCTAGCAATATTTTTTGTGTGATTGATTGATTGATTGATTGATTGATTGATTGATTGATTGATTTCAGCATTGCCTAACTCTAGGCCAACCTTTTTTCCACGATTCACTTGGCATAACTTTCCAAAATGTCTCATTTTAACTCAGTGATCAGAACGTACATATTATTGATTTTGGAATCTTTTTTATACAGTATATTTGTATCATCTCTCCTTTCTGTCTATTTTTACTGCATCTTTACTGTTTTCTCTTTTATCAAGCCCATCTTTATTTAAAACTTTCCTTAAGTTATATTATCTGTTAATGCATATATTTTCTTTTCATTCAATTCTTAGCCTCATTTTTGTGTAATTTGCTTACATGAACTGTGCTTCCTTGCTCTTCAATGGAATTTAATATTTGATCCTGAGTGGTTCAAGGTTGACTCAGCCTTATATCCTTTCGAAATAGGTAAAATGAGGACCCAGATTGTTGGTGGCCATATGCTGACTCTGTAAACTGCCTAGAGGGGACTGTAGAGCACTGTGAAGTGGCATATAAGTCTAAGAGCTATTTGTATTTATTAAATTTATATCCCTCCTTCCTTCCCCAATCAAGGGGAACATGAGGCGGCTAACAACATATTTAAAAATACAATTGTTATTGCTATTGTTATAATCTTGTAAAACAGTGCTGTATCTTGTTGATTCAAAGATTCTATTTCTTTCCTTGATTTAAGTTGCAATTTTGTAACAAAGTTGCTTCTATGAGAGACAGATTATCTTTTTGCTGCTAAATTGCACTTTTGCATCTTTGCTTGCAGAATATACAGTCCATTTGATTTTGGTATTGTCCATCTGGCAATATAGTTGTTGGAAGAAAATACTTGCTGTAAACATTGAATGTTCTTGGCAGAACCCCATTTCCTGCTTCATTTTGTTTATCAAGACCAAATTTTCCTTTTATTCCAGATGGTATTTTACTTCCAACTTTAGCATTTCAGTCTCCTATAATTAGTATGACAGCTTTTTCTAGTCTTGCATTGACAAGGTGTTCCAAGACACCGAAGCTTCCTTTGCATCTGTGGTTATAGAATAGAGTTCTTTTTTGGGGGGGGGGGTAAAGTTTTTTTTTTACTTTTAAACATACATCAATATCATTTCATTTCATGGACAGTGTGAAGAAGAGGAAGAGGGAAGAAGTGGAGCAAGAAGAGCAGCAGGGTGAGGAGGGAAAACAACATGATCAACGGGAGGGGAGGAGGTGACAGGAGAGGAGAAGGAGGAAAAAGAACATTTTGAAGAGGACGGGGATGAAGAGGAGTAGGGGGATGAAGTCAAAGAGGGGAAAACCACCTGGGGTTACTATTACCGCCAATCAAATTTTCAACCCACTTTCCACTCAGTCCAGGCCACCACAATTATATTTCTTTTAAAAAAAAACCAAGCAAGCCCATGTAATCAGATAGTTTTTCAATATTTGCTACATCCTTCTAATAGTGATAGCATTATTTTTGACATACAAATAACATCCTTTTTCAAACTCTGATCTTAACCTCTAATATTCACTTTAAATGTGTTAAGTAAAAATATGTATAACAATATTCCCCCTATTTCTAAATTTTTTATCTATTCTAACTTTTAAGTATGGCCAATCTTGAAAATTACTACATTAACAGACTTAGTTGGTCTAATGTTGTTATACATAATTATATTAGGACATAATCCTTCATTTTTCCATTTTTCAGTACTTGCTACATCCTTCTAATAGTGATAGCATTATTTTTGAGCATACCTAATAACATCCTTTTTGAATTCTAATCTTAATTTCTAATATTCATTTTAAGTGTGTTAAGTAAAAATATATATGATGATATTCCCTCTATTTCTAAATTTTTTATCTATTCTAATTTTTAGTAAGGCCAATTTTTTTTTAAAGATAAATCCTTCCTATCCATCATCTCTCATTCTCTTGTAAGTTCTACTTTTTCTCTTTTTGGCTTGCCTCCCATACTCCTCCCTCAGATCCTTATCTACATCTTTCATATTCAACCCAACCCCAATCCATCCCCAATACTTTTTTTTTAATTAATAGAATTTATAGGCCGCCCTATCCCAAGGGACTCAGGGCAGCTTACAACAATAAAAGACAATGTAAAAATAATTTACAATAATTAAAACAGATTTAAAACCCTTAAAAAACCCTTAAAAAACAGTCTTCAGGTATTAACCTAGTCCAGTCTGCTGAAAGATCCATGTTTTAAGGGCTCGTCGGAAGGTTAACAGATCAGGAATGATACAGATCCCCAGAGGAAGTTTGTTCTAGAGGGCCGGGGTGCCCACAGAGGAGGCCCTCCTCCATGGGATTGCCAGTGAACATTGTTTGGCCGATGGAACCTGGAGGAGGCCAACTCTGTGGGGCATCACTGGGCGATGACCAGTGAATGGCAGCAGGAGACGCTTTTGTAAATAACCCGATTCTATGCCATGTAGGGCTTTAAAGGTCATAACCAGCACCTTGAATTGCACCCAGAAGCTAACTGGCAACCAGTGTAGCTCACACAAGTGTGATATGAGTATAACGAGGCACACCCATAACTGCTTGTGCGGCCGCATTTTGGACCAGCTGAAGCTTCTGCATGCTTTTCAAGGGCAGTCCCATGTAGAGCACATTTCAGTAATCTAATTGGGAGGTGATGAGGGCATGAGTGACAGTGAGGAGTGCATCTCGGTCCAAGAAGGGTCACAACTGGTGCACCAGGCAAACCTGGGCAAAGGTCCCTCTGGCCATAGCTTTAAATGTTCTTCCAATTTCAGCTGTGGATCCAGAAGGACACCCAAGTTGCGTACCTTCTCTGAGGGGGTCAACACCCCCTCCCCCCATAATCAAAGATGGAACATCATGGATAATCTGAGAAGATGGAACCCCAAGCCACTCAGTCTTGTCTGGGTTGAGCCTGAATCTGTTGGTCCCCATCCAGACCCCTACAGCCTCCAGGCACCAGGCCATCACTTTGACAGCATCATTGGATTGGATTGGGGTAGAGATAAATAATTGAGTATCATCATACTGAGATGAATAATTGAGTATTATCAGCATACATGCTGCCAGTCCACCCATGTCTGCCAAATCCTCTTTTTTCCAGAGATATCTTTTGATTATTCAATTCCATATACCTCCTAGTATATATTCTCCCAACTTTATTTCACCCAACTTTATTATCTCCTCCTTATTTTCTCCTTGTTCTATTTGTTGTGTCATCTGTTATATGCTCTAAGCTCACAGTTGTCTCCCTTGTTTCCTGGGTTTCATTATCTTGCTTCATTGATCCTTGTTGCACATTTTCAGTCTTTCCAGTTATATCATGTAATGGTTCCTTTATTTCCTTGGAGTTCCCCATCATCATGCCATAAATGTTTTGAAGTAACCCTGTGCATGCACCCAGGGGGAGTGCCCGGCCAGGCTGGGCTGAGGCAGTGGAGACTGGTTCCTCACCATTTCCAGGGAAACCCTATGACCCAGATGTAATCATGTAATCACACTGCAGGCAGATCCGGCCCACAGGCCTTAAGTTTGACATGTTTGGCCTAGTCCCTTGTGATTTACCTGTAATTGGTGTGCCATTTGGGAGTGTACAGTTCTTAGTATCATTGGATTTCAGTTCTTTCACCATTAAATGTATGAAGGCAACAGCGTCACAATCTTCAAGGTGCAGAATCACAACTGAAGTGCTGCAATTTCTCACCAACTTGCAGATTTTTACTCTTCCTGTGGATGCCCGTGCATGAAGGCCATACTGCCTGCATATTTCGGGACCGCCTACTGCCACCACATGCCTCCCATCGCCCCGTGAGATCCCACAAGGAGGGCCTGCTCAGGATTCCGTCAGCTAAGCAGTGCCGGCTGGCGGGTCCGCGGGCTAGGGCCTTTTCTGTGGCAGCACCGTCCTTATGGAACTCACTCCCAACAGAGATTAGGACCATCCCAAATTTACCCACCTTCCGGAAGGCCGTTAAGACCTGGCTGTGCCGGAAGGCCTGGACCTAAGATCTCCTCCCCGTATGGTTGGTGTGTGAATGTTGATGTGTATGTGTTAGTTTTTATTGTTAGGGCACCGTATTTTATGTTGTACGCCGCCTCGAGTTCCCCGTTGGGGAAGAGAGGCGGGATATAAATCAAATAAATAATAATAAAATAATAAGAAGTGCTACCCCTCATTTTTAAATGTATTTTAAGCTTACTTTTCTCTAAGAAGTAATCCTTACAACTGTGTCAGCTTTTTTCTTTTACTGTTCTACATTATGCCCAGACTGACCTCCAGCATCAACACAATTTTATAAAAATATGCCATACAAATGGAATTAAAAGCTTTGTGACAGGAAGGTACAGCATTTGCTCCACTCTATTTGCCTGATAGCCTGAAGATGTTGCGATTCATTCTATCCATTCTCAAAATGTATTGCAAACTTTTAAATAAAGAATTGGAATATCCTATCAGTACTTCATGTTTTAAAGGTTGGCTTTGTGTCTTTCAGTGTTGAAATATTAATTTATCAAAAAAACCCTTCATGTTTATTAGCACATGTTACTCCCCCAAAAGCTACCTGTCATTTAATAAAAATACTGGAGATGTAATGCATTTAAATAAACTTTAACCCACTTGATTTGGAGCTGGTCTTTGGTTGTCCAGTGTTGATTTCAGGCTCAATTATGTACCAAAAATTTGGAATATGTTAATTAATTTTGGATATATCAGACTTACAGTACATATCAGAATGCAGCTAACTAGATAATGTGCGGAGGAAAAAACTCTACCAGCCCAGATGTAAAACACTGGATTGCTGCTTTCAACCTTCCAAATGGCCCTTTGTAGATGCAATAGAAATACTGCCCGAGATAAGTTGGTATGATTGGCATTTGTCCTAAAAATTAATATTTGTATATTGATGTCAGGGTTTTTTTTTCTCTTTAATTCTGGCTAAGTATTTTTTCATATTAATATTTTTCATATTAATAATAACCTTTATTGAAATCGATCTTCTGAAACATATGAAAATGCAGAACCTCTAGGGTTTGATAACTGTAGGAGAGAAGGTTTGGATCCCAAGTTGACATATCTAAGAGTAAATATACTGGATGCCGGAAGTAGTTTGAACTGATTCAAAGCCTTAAACAGCTTTAAACAAGCAAAAATGACTCGACAAGACTTTACAAAGAATCTGAGTTACTTATTCCATAATGCTGCAGTGGCTAAATTAAAAACTATTTTGAAGGTTCTAATAACCAATGCCCACAATTAGGATGCTTATGGCCAGCATGTAGGATCTTACCATAACTTTTCTATACATTCCCAAAGAATGACAATTGACAAAATTATTTGCTTGAAAATAATGGATTAAAAAGAGGAAAGCATTTATTTAATGGGATTTAACAAGGATTGGATTAGGAATCAATAAAATAATTAAAACAGAGCTATTCTTTGTACCTTTGCTTTAGGGCAAGAAAATATAAAAACAAATAACAGCCAATGAAGAAAAGCCAAGGGTATCATATAATACAATCAAAGGCCTACTTAGTCCAATTTCACAAATTATATGGAGTTTGTAAATGGGTATACAAAACAGTCATGCCCAATCTGGAAACGTTCAGTTTATATTCCTCTAGTCTAGCATAAAAGAGTAGTGCTCTTCTACGGATTATGTTCTGGCTCTCTGTGATCATTATCAATTCCTGGTTCAGAATGTATTCAGAATGTAAGAGTTGGAAGGGACCTTGGAGGTCTTCTTCTTCCACCTCCTGTTCAAGCAGAAGACCCTCTGCCATTTCAGACAAGTCTCTCTTTAAAAGCCTCCATCCCCCACAACATCTGAAGGCAGATGGTCTATTGTTGGCTAAGTTTATCCACTGGTTTATTTGTTGTTACTTTTGAATCTAGAGTAGTCTCTTATAAAACTCACTTATCCTAGAGTTAAGATCTAGAACTGATTTAGTATATTAGAATGTGGCTGGGCACAGGGAGGTGCTCTCTGAAATGTGCCCATACACAGACCACTAGTTTGGCACCAGCTGTGACTCCACAGCTGGATGATTTCTTTTTGGGGGGGAGGAAGACTTGGTTGTCAGAAGTGCACACCTAGAGGTAGCTGGAGTAATCTTGTCTGTTGGGCCTTAGGGATCAATTGGATTTGCTGCTAATAGCAGCCTCTGTGCCCATACTGTTTGATGCCACATCTCGGCTTGTTGCTGTTTATGGCCTTTGGGGGTTTTCAACTTGCTTTCCTTGGATGCAGACTCAGATGCAGCCAGGAGTTCATGGCCATCGGAGCCTTGGCTTAGATAACAGGCCTGACCTACACAATGGCCACATGCTAAATCTGATCTTTGTTTTGGAGGAATGATATGCAGTTTGAGGAATATTGCCATCAGTGCCTTGACATAGACAAATCACTCCGTGTTATTCTTAGAATTACCACAGTATCCCCTCTTTGCAAGGAGGCTGGACTATTCACTTGCACTAAGCTGTGCTGTGTAGATTCTTGCTGTCCAGAGCCTCCTTCTGGTTTAAAAGATGAAATGAGAAAAGGGATGCCCAGAATGCTACCGAGTGAAAACTGGGAGTAAATCTAAGCAGACACAAGCAAGAGCCTTCATTTAGGATCTACATTGTAGAATAGGTCAGTGTGCAAAAGCTGGCTTACTGCTCAATATTTAAGCAACCTGAAATTCATATCAAGGGGCAATGTCAACCCAATGCAATTTTGTTAAATGTATTTTTCAGCCACCAGCTATGAGCCAAGTTCTCCAAACTTAATTCCTACAGCTACTCAGTTATTAGCTAAAGATGGTGAGATATAGTCTTAACAAATCCAGAAGACATTGTGTGGTTCACAGAAGTTCTGAAACTTTATACTATTTTTCATAGATCCATCCATCTCCATATGAAGATCTCTGCCCACTCAATTTTTATTTCCATATTTGTTATGAAAGGAGGAGCAAAGAAAAAGCATCGATCCTCAAACTACTTCTTGAAATTGCCTAAAGTGAGAAGAGTTTATATGAAACGATCATCTTTTAAAGCATTATCCTCCGCATTGCTCATCATTACAATAAACAAGGGTGAAAATGACTAATACTGGTTTCCATGATTCAAATAGAACCCCATTTCCTTTCTGGGCTGATTCTGTACATTAACTTTGGAAGACATTGCCCCATTTTTTCAAATTTACACAATTTTCAACAGCATTGAATTAAGTCTTTGAAGAGGGCTACGTAAAACAGAGGAGTGGAATAGCATCTGTTCAGGCATTCCTTCTTAATTTTTTGCTCCAAATGATACTTACAGGCATGTCATATTTTATTCTGGTCATTTGAAATATTTTATTATCTTTGTTTCTTAGATATAGATTTGTTCCACTCATTTGCTTATACTAGATTTTCAACTGTGAAGTTAGAGAGATTGTGGTTCATGAGAGAGCATTTTTCTCTCCAATAGATGTCAGCATTATCCCAATTATGTTTACTATTTCTAAAGACGCACACTGACGATGACAGATAAAAATACAGCAATATCCTTTTTTTATATAAATTTCAGCCAAAAAAAAACTCCCCATATTTTTATACTTTATTTGTAGTACAAAAAGATGAACTACAGTGGTCCCCAGGGATATTTAGAATATTTTTTTAAAAAAGGAAGAAAATGAGATTTTAAAACACATACATACGCTCTTGCACACCCCATTCAGTTCTATGGAATTATATATAAGTAAACAAGAATTCTTAAAGTATATAAAAAGATATCTACATCAGAAAAGACTTGTTAAGAGTTCAGGACACATATTCATACATCAACAGAGGTTTCAAAATGTCCTCTTTTTGTACCAAACTTTAGAAAAGGCAGTGTTACACTAGACTATGAAAAAAAATCATGAACACATTCATTAAAGTATGTAAATATTGAACTGGCTACATATGATGCAAATAACTAAACTGGTTCCAGACATATGCACTGGGACTGTTGTATAAAATCTTGACTTAGGAAGCACATAATGTATTCCAATTAGTTCCCAAGAACATCCATAGCAGCAGCAGCTGGAGTGTTGTCTGGTAGTGAAATACACCCAAAGATAAGGAGGAAATACTTGTGGAGTAACCACTCCTCCCACTTCATTCCTGGTGCTAATACTTAAGACCAGTTTTTCCCAAACTGGTTAGTCTAGCTCAGTGGTTCTCAACCTGGGGGTCGGGACCCCTTTGGGGGTCAAACGATCCTTTTACAGGGGTCGCCTAAGACCATTGGAAAACACATATTCCCATAAG
>JANHGC010002762.1:94438-106738 GCA_027560395.1 Boaedon fuliginosus | reverse complement strand
GATGATTTTTTTAATTCACAGTTTATATCTGCCCAAAAAAACCAGATTGAATTCAAGGAAATACTTTCTTGTGCCAGCGCTTGGACCCAGTGTGGTGTGGATGAAGCTGAACTGCGAGAACCCTTTTAAATAATTCTTGTACAATAATTGGGAGAGTGCATTGCCTCAGAAAGAACATGTACGTTGTTCAAGGTTTTGCACTGAACATATAAAGCCCCTAATTTGGGATTGAAACACCTGACAGTTCACTCTCCTCATTAGAGATTGGGGTAACTGTTATCAGCACAAGTTCAGTTGCATATGGCAAAGACTATAATTTTGCACTTACTCTGCTATAACTAAATCTGCTGTAGTGATGTAGCCCCTAAGCCGGGTGCCGGCAACCTGCAGCCCTGGAGCCGCATGTGGCTCTTTCACCCCTCTGCTGTGGCTCCCTGTGGCTCTGTCGCAGCAGAGGGATGAAAGAGTTGTTTTACTATTGCGACGGTGGTGATGGCCCGGAGCCTTAGTGTAGGAGCGAAGGGCCCCTCTACTTGCCTTTGTGCTGCAACAGCATTCTGCCTTCGTTGCAGTACATTTGCGGTTGCCACCAGCAAAGGGGGCTGGGAGAGAATGGCAAGGGTAGATCTTGTGGGGTGGGAGCCATCCCGCAAGCCTGGCCTTCCTCCTCCCTCATTCTTTTTTGATTATTTACTGAAATAAAACTGAATTGACAGCCAATTGCTTTAGAAACTGGGGTAACCTAGATCCTTCCTTCCCACTCCCATCCAATTTAGAAGTGGTTGGGTTCTGGTAGTGGGGATTTTTTTCTTGAAAGAGAGTTGTTCTGCAGTGTTTTAAAAGAGGTAATGGTTACCCAATTATGGCATGGAGCTGGGTTATATGAAGGACTGCTGGGGACTCTCTCTGATTATGTCCACCCATCCATTTGGACTGACTAAAAGTATGCCATTTGATAGGCCCAGAAAGAGAGTATTTTCTGTTCTTTTGGCCACAGTGATCTATTTCAAGGCATTGCCACCAGCGCTGGGGATTTGTATATCTGGCTGAGTCCTTGCAATTGTTGACTTGTATATACAAGTTGAATTTTTATCCCAGCTGTGGATTATCACATGCATGCTGTTTGTTTTTTATGCTGTTTTAATTATTGTTAGCCACTCTGAGTCATTGTTGGGCATATCAATTGAGTTAATATAGATATGTGAAAGCAAGGGAAGAGAACCAGAGTTTATTCCAAAGTTTAAAATGCAACAATAGACCTTAGTTTCAATTGTTTTCCCTCAAGTCAACTCATAACTACTAGTCTGTGGGAAACCATGGGAGACAAAACTACTGTGACGTAATTAAGCATAGTGGAGCTACACATATTCAGGATCTCATTTCAACATTTATGCTATATCCAACCTGATATTTAAAACATATCTATAGGAGTTTTGCCCATTATTTTCGATAGCTCCTTCAGTGTTATTTTCTGACCCTTATTCACACGCCTACAAATCCTTTAGAAAAATCTCAATTGCATGGTGTCTACACTGATTAAAGTCTGAAGCCTAGTGACCTCATGTGATGTTAACTGCTCCCATGCTTCAACAGCATTCTCTTTTTCTATTCAATTACCCCCTTCTGAGCAGAGGCTATCGCCACCAAATGAGTGCATACAAAGGCCTTCTGCTTCATTACACCAACTCAACAGCAGGATCGGAATAAACAAGCTAATTTATCATCTTTACCTCTCTCATCTTACCAGCCTAGCATCTTTTCTTTTTTCTTTCTTTGATTTTAATTATCCAGTAACATCAAGCTCACTAAATTCATAGCATTTAAACCAACCCAGGGCCCTCCTGAAGGGTTGGATTATAACACCATTGCCCCCAACCTTTCCCATTTTTACTGGATAACCAGTTTTATTTATTCTGAAACTTAGCAGATGCTTTTTGACAGCTTTTGTATAGTACAAGCTTCAAGCCTATATACTCTTCTGTGTAAATGTCCCTGAAATGAAAAGATCGGAGTAAACCAATTTAGGATTGTAATTTCATCCCTATGTAGTAACAGATTTTAAAGATACGGAATCTTAAGGCTATAACACAAATAAAGTATATAACTGAATCAAATTGTGGTCCAAATTAATATGCTTCTTGTTATCAAATGGCTTATTTTTGTCAGGTATTCAGAAACAAAGACAAAAACATCTTGGTAACAAGGGCAGAAGATTTTAATGAAGCCAAGTCAGCAGCATAATTGAGGGCCTTGTTTTCCTAAGGCAGAAGAGCAACAATCTTCTTTAACCACTTTTCAAGACCAAAGGCACTAAAATCATGGCCTCATGGTTTATGAAGCATCCCAAAAAGAGAAAATTCTGTTAATGAACATTGAAGGCTGAATGTTCTATCCCAGGTTCTATAAAATCCAGAAAGACCAGGAGTGTGGAGCTAAAGCCATTAAGGTCTGATTTGATTGCCACTGGTATTTCTTCTGTGCTACCTTTTAATTTTATTTTCCTTTGTATTGCTCATGCTAAGGCTACTGCAGAATGGAACAGGCTATAAACAGAAACAAACAAACACACACCCAAGGGAACTAGGAATTAATAAAAGAAATGAGACAAGTTGAAATGGTCCATTTCTTAGTAATGGTGAGTTTGTAGGCTTCGATTTAGAAATATGGTTGCACAGAAATTAGGCAGGAGCATATAAGCCTCTAATAAAACTGAGACCCAGAAGAATCATATTTCTCTAAGCAAGACAAATGTAGCTTGGAGTAGATAAATACAAAAAGAGAGAGAAAACAGCAGCCTGTTTATTTCTGGCCAGCATATAAAATAAAATTTAACATGTAGAAATTAAATTTAAAAGACTATCAGTTGTGATCATTGGGAGAACTGGCAACTTTTGTTTCCTTTAACATACTGGTAATATATCCTCCGGCAACATGCATATTTTTGCTGACTTTTTATCACTTTTGGAAATATGGTACTAAGGAACAATTTCATTCTTAACTGTAGATTTTTTAAAACTCTTGTTGTGGAGTTCAGATATGGGTTTGCCAGCTGCAAAATCAATACCAGACACAGAGTAACTTATCCTTCAAATAACTCCTGCCAAGAGATACAGAACTTGAGAACCTTAAAAAAAATACTTAACTAGGAGGATCAAAAGAGGGCAAGTATTTTCTCATTTTTGCATCTTTACAGTATACTACAAAATCTTTCAGTGATCCTTTCCCTGGATCATGATTCCCTAGATCATGAGGTTTTAATTTCTTTAAAACCCTAATAAGGATAAAGTCATTCTGAAAGAGCACAAGAGAAGTGCTGCTAATCATTGTGTCACAAATATGATTAGATATCAAGTTTACCATGACTAACTGTTCCAGTGATTATAGCTGAAAACCAATTATTGAAATTTCATAGTGTAACTATCAGACCTTTAAAAGGGGGAACTGTTTGCTAATTGGTTCATCGCAACAAAACATGCTTGGGCCTTGCCTAAGCCTTTCTTTTGTCCATTTTTACTTCTGAAAAGCCATGTCTCTTGCTACTGCAGCCAAGCTATTAAATCAGTTCACAAATAGGTGTAAATAAACATGATAAGCCCATAGTATTCAAAATGAAGACAGCCCAGCTCTGGAACAGTAGCCAATTTTTATAGTTGAGGTTAAAACGTTTGATTTTCAGGTAACAACTGGCACACTGAAACCATTTCTATAGATAGAAAGCATTTCTCATTTCAGAGGCAGATTTCTGCACATGTATCACATTTATGCCTTGAAGGAATGCTAAAGCATCTCTGGTATGTGCATGTAAGCTTTCATCTCAACAGAGGCATCACAAAAGTTAGATTTTTAGTTCCAGATAAGCCAAAAGGAATTCTTTGATAGTTATTTCTCTCTAAATGAACTATAGTCCTTAATCCAGGCAAAGCATTTAAATTTAAATAAAGTAATTGTTCTCAATATTTGCTTTAGATTTATTTTCCAACATGGTTATCATTTTGGCTTCCTAGCCTCTTTTATCATGACAATTACTTATGTGAGTTTATCAGTTAATGAAGCTGCCATATAAAAGGCCTTATAGCTGCAAAAGTTTTTAAATCTAAATTTGCAAGCTGTTTCTGAACACTTATCATTTGCAAGTGATAAGATCTTAATCTACATATTCATAGCAGAAAATCTTTTTTTTTTAAAAAGCAAGCAGCAATAATATTTTACGTTCAAATTCAGGAATCTTTTTTCTAATCATGCATATTTCTAGACAACTATAAAGGGAAGGATTACACATAAAAATTAAGCAATAAAGCAATTCACTGCAGAAAGTGCACCCTTTCTGACTGTAAACAAAAGACAAAACCAAATTCAAATAATATGGGTTTAGTGCAATCTATGTTCTATCCCACATCTTATAACGCATTTGTCTTCATGGTGAGCTAGAATTTGATACCCGTGATTGATTCTCTTTGGCCTTCCAACCATGGGAGTGGTTAAATAATTATTGACATTCTTTTCATAATATTTTTACTATGATACTTCTCCCAAAGAAGCCAGAAATACGATGCCAAGCTCCTAGATCCATCTTAGTAGAAATGGAATAAAGCAAGAAGGTTGGGGGTCATGAAAATAGCAGCTGCTTCTGTGGTTAACTATTTCTATCTTTATTTTCCAACCTGGTGCCCTTCAAATATACTGGATCCCAATTCCCATAATGCCTGGTTATCATAGCTATTAAAGTTTAACAAACCAGCAGGTACTAGATAGACAAAACATAATGTATGTCACAACCACCATCTTTAAATATAAAGACCACCAAATGATATTCAGATCTGAAATGCAATACATTCCTGTTCTCCACTACAGCTTAAAACACATTCATGGCATGTTTCACAGTAAATTATTCCACAGTAAACAAGTTTTGTTACATTAAATTATGAGCAAACCATATCACATATATAATATTGATAATCACTCAGCGTTATCTTGTGGTAAGATGGGGGGGTGGTCAATAAATTTAATAAAATAACCATTTGGATATAAGATCATCAATAAGCTATAGAGAAGTATCACTAAACATCCCATAACTGCCGATTCTGAAAAATAGCCCTAGGGAAAGATTAATAGAGAAATACATTTGTATCCATTCTTGTAAGGATGCATCATGAATTACATTTATTGCAAATTGGCAGTATAAATTAAAATGTCATTCATTTCAAATATTCTACAAAGCTGGCTCAGTAACTATATTTCTTGTCCAAGGCAGACTTATTGGATTAGAAATGTGCCATGTAAATGTATGTCCTTCTCCCTCTGCAACTAATATGAGATTTCCTAGCTTCTCTAAATTCTCCTTCAAGTTGAGCTCAACCCATAATGTCTTCATGGGCACTGTGATATCCAAATAATAAACTGTGGTTTGAGTGTTCCCTGAAAATAAGCATTAACTGATCATAATAAGCTGCAATTTAAAAGTGAGGGAATTTCACATTGTATTGGAAGTATATGGGTTCCACGTGCACACCAGATCTTTAAAGAAACTGGATTAGAAATGGAATGTCTGAATTAGGGTTTAGATGCATGTTAAACAGACAAAAGCAAGACCAACAATTTTACTTTATCTGTTCTGGAAATCACACCAAATAGTGGGATCCATTACTTCAAAATATAGGTTACAAAACAACCACCACCATAGTCCTCCATACTACATCACATTTATAACATTGCCCAGCAACACAAATTCCCAATGGGTATTTTGAGATATTTATATCCTGGTCTATAAAGTAATAACCTTAGGTAATTTGATCATTGACAGATCTAAGAATCGATGATTAATTGGTTACCTTTCCCACAGAGAGTTGCAAAAATAATAAATCATATTGATGACTATTATGAATATGGATTTTTCAGTAATGGAAGCATCACTGTACAATTTCTTGCCAGGAAGGTTTACCAAACCTGCTCACTCATCTTCTTTAGAAAGCACTGTTTTTCTTTTATTTGCAAAGATCTGGGACTGGATGGATAACTGCTTTTTCATTTATCAACTGCCAATTTTTGTAAACTTAATTGCAGAAAAATATGCTCTCCTAACAGTCTTCACTGCCTTTAAATTTGACTAAATTGATTCATAAACTGCCTTGAAATCCTGCTTAGTACAAAAGCAAACAGAACTTTAAAAAAAAGCCTATTTCATCTATTTAAAATGCTTAATTGAACCAAGCTTGTCTTTGAAAAAGATGATGTAATAACAGGAACACATTCTTTGGATGACTCCATATACCACAGAAAAGACAACTATTGCTTTTTCAAGCTTCAGCTATGACTGTGTTGTAGCTGTATATAGTAAAAGCTTCTATGATTTGGATATAACACTCAATACAGATTTTGCAATGCATTATGGGACATCACAGCAGGAAGTCTGGATACCATATATTTTGAGTTTATTTATACCATGGGAAAAGAAAAAGGCATGCACACCTGCACATTAAAAAAAACACACATACATAAGTCATTACTGGAAGTTCTTTCAAAAATATCCAACCATTATATTTACAAAAAAATGTGCACTGCTTCACACGCACCAACACAAGGAATCTTTTTAAGGCACTGTACTATATTCCCACAGATTAAATTCAGTTGTATAAAATGAAGTGCTTTAAAAGAGACTTATAACTTAATATCCCAAGATATTTTATCTGCAAAGCTCAATATTCAAAAGAACCACAAACATGCAGATGAATAAATGCATCTGTATATATTTCAGAAAAATGCAAAATCTTGAGTATCAAAACAGCACTCTTGCTTCAAAGTAACATAATGGATTAAAATGCAGTAGATTTTCCCCCACCCCTAAATTATGCCTAGGTAAAATGACTGCACAATCAAATGCACAGTGCAAGCATGCTGGACTTGTCTGAGACAAAAAGCTGGCTGAAATGTGTTGCAACATGTCTGTTTTGTGCATTACAGCTGGTTTCATGGTGCCTGGCAGACTCACACTGTCTAGTCTTAGAAAAACCTTAGCAAAGACCTTGCAGCATGCAAAGAATTTCACACGGATAAGAAACAATAGCAAAACAGATTTAAGTCATTCTTAACATTTACATCACAAAACCTGTCCACTGAAGGCCATGCATTTAAATGTTTCCATAAAATAGAATGTTTCCCATTTTTCCTGAGAATATTCTTCCAATATCACCTTTCAAAAGAAATTGCTAAAAGGTGAAATTTGAGCATCTGCAAGGCTGGCTTTTAAAAAGTTATCTTCTTCTCCCCGCTCCCCCTCTCCCAAATCTGTGAGGCTGTTCCTTATTTTGTTTTTTAAACACAAACAGATTTTCTGGGAAAGCTATTTCTTCTCTAACTACTTTCCCCTTGAACTGGCATTATTTCTCCAGAGAACAAACAATTAGGCTAATAGTTTTTAATTTAAAACTAATAGAGAGCTATTATTTGTGAAGCAAAATGAAGGGATAAGCCCATCCAGCATATTTGTGCTGTAGCTGTTTTATCTACGATCCCATGACAGTCAAACTGAACGAAGATTCAAGTCTAAGACTAGAAAGTGGATGACAAAATAATGGCTCTGTTGCCTACATTACAAAATAAGGATTAACATTGTGGCTAGCATAGATTTCAGTCTTTTTAGTACTTCCATAGAAGAATGTTAACACCTACTTGCCTGGCCCTTGAAACTGGGGCAATATTTACATCTTTGAAGAAAAGAAATCAAGATACCCTTTCCTGTATTTGTGTTCTCATGTTTCTCATTCTCGTGAGGTAATCTATTAAAGAGGTTTTATTTTCGTTTAAGGCAGCCAGCAGCATAGGTTATGTAGCTGGGAGGGAGGGAGAAACAACCCTCAAAATCACAATGTACATTTCTGAAGCTTTCCCCTCAATAGAGTCTCATGGAGGAAGTCCAGGCAACATCAAAAGAAGCCACAAAGACTTTCAGTGGGAAGGGATGGGGAATTAAAAAGTCAAAAGCAAAACTCTGCTCTCTCCCTGGAGGGGGAAGGCATCCCTGATTCTTTCTTCCTGCGCTTCCTCCTCCCATTCTGCAAAACCCTTCCCCGCCCTTAGGAGTCTGAAATCCAATCTAAAGAGAGGCTGCCTAGGCAAAATCACGCAGTGCTCCAGAGAGAGAGAAAAAAGGAAGAAAGCAAAAGACCCATTAAGTGGGATACAATGCCGGAACATGCCTTTCGTGGGCTGGAGCGGCTCCACTTTTTCTTTGAAGGAGATTAGGGCCCTTCTTGCAGCCGAGTTGGAGGAAAGGAGGAATTGGGGGGGGGGGAAGGGGGGCGGCGAGAGAGAAATAAAAGCGACTGATCAACTTTTCCACTCCCAAGGGGTTTTGCACCAACTGAGTCGCCATGCTTAGAGATTCATCCTGCCGTTTGTTTCCGTGAAGCAGATCCTAAAGCCGTGGCAAACCTCCCGCTGTCCTAAACTTTTTCGACGCCTCCCTGCCTTCCTTTGCTTGCGGCCCTAGACCGCAGTGGGCACAAAGAGGCCCGTGGCGCGCCGTTTTCTTAACTACAATAGCAGGGCAAATGAGATCATAGAAGCAAGCCAGGGATACAGTAATAAGGATCCAAACAGGCAAGGGGTGAAGCCCGAGTCGGAATGAAGACGAGGAAGAAGAGAGAGAGAAAGTTCGCTTTTGGGACACTTACCTATCAGACCCCCCACCAGAAAGGCGACGACTTGGAAAACCAGCAAGATCCCGCCAACAATGCAGAGCTTTTTAGTGCTCATGTTCTCGATAATTGCCCCAGCCATTTTTGCAGTGCTTTCTCTCCTGCACTCTCTGCGACGGCGGTGGCTGTAAAAGTTAAAGCTGCAAAGGGATGGGAAGGAGGAGGGGAACCTCAGCACCGATTGCCCGGGAAAGCCCGGACCTGCCTCCCTCAGTACCGAGAGCTCAGATTGTAGCCGGCCCTCGAGTGCATGTGGCTGCTTTAAAGGAGCAGGAAAGCGAATCACATGATACCCACCTCCCTCCACCTCCTCCTCTCTCTCCCCTTCTCTCTCCCTGAGCTATTCAGCAGCAATTGGTGTCAGTCTCACATAGCAGTGGGAGAAAGCCGAAGAAAGGCTGCTTAAATTAACAACTTGAAGAGAGATGGATGGATTCCCATAACTCGAGAAGATCTCGCAATGCGTTTCCCAGGACCTCATCTAGTGAATGCTGGAATGATAGTCATAAGACAACATGTTGAAAAGGTCTAACAGGTTTTGGAAAAATAGAGGCAGGAACGATGAAAGCGATCTTAAAAATCCATTTATTTTTAAGGTGCTGTAGGTGGGAAATACTTTGAAACTTTTCCCATGATCAACTGCTTTTCATTTCATTATTATTTAAGATCTGTTTTCCAAATGCTTGCGTTAAGGCAGAAATCATTCCTGTTAACTGTTTATGTATGTATGTATGTATGTATGTATGTATGTATGTATGTATGTATGTATGTATGTATGTATATATATATATATAAAATAATAGTCTCTTATCTGTTATGAATTCAACTTGAATTGGTAGATCCAGCTTTCCAAGAGCCTTACTGTGCACTAGAGCATTTCCAAACTTTTAAATTCTAAACACCAAATATAAGAAATCTAAATGCCTGGGAAGCACTTGCTGGACAATGTCATATCCTGAATGAGACACAAATGCTTGGCAAAAAGTCATATTTCAGAGCTGGCATCCTCTGTATCACATCTGCCTGCCTGCCTTCCAATAATAATAATAATAATAATAATAATAATAATAATAATAATAATAATAATAATAATAATACCCTTATGGTAAGATGTTGTGGCTTTGGAAAATTCTTATTCCACGGAAAAGAGATAGGCAATTTTTAAAATATTTTTTACAATGCCCTTCAGATAAAAAATAAAATTTCGGGGTCCAGTTAATGTAGGTGGTACATTTTACTTCAATACCAAAATGATCATTGTTAGAATATTATTGTGATCTGAAGGGCATTGTAACCTAGTTATAATATACAGGTTAATACTATGTTTTGTTTTCATTGCAACATAATATTAGATCTATATTCACTTTAGCAAGTGAGTTTTCTTTAAAATTTTTGAGCCAATGGGAAACTGGGAATAAGCATCCAGCTTTACTGAAATGTCCTTAATATAATCAGGCCAAAACTATCTTGAGTCCATTCTTGCATTTCTTTGCCTTGTCATACACATTCTTATTCATTGATGTAATTTCTGGAAACCAGTTGCATTATAACTAGGATTCAGAAACCTTGTCTAGTTCTCCTGTTTCTCATCTTGCCACAAAATGCTTGTTCCATGGTCAAGAGAGTAGGCTTTTTTATGGACTCTGAGTTTGCCCATTCCAAAGTTTTTGATCTGGAAAGGGATAGGTCTGACCCTTCTCCTGGGATGTGTGGGGTTGAGACAACTGGGTGGCATATTTTTTTTAATTAAAAGATTCCCAATATCAAGTATGTAACAGTTTCCACCTTTTTTATATAACCAACACTTCGTAAAAACGTAAGAAAACTGATATTTAACACAGTTTTAGCACCATGTCATCTAACATTGGTGCCTCTTTACTATTATACTAAATCTGGTTAAACTAGCTAATTGGCTCTATACTACATGTGAATAAATCTGACAAATCAGAGTTTTGCTTCTGAGTAAATGGTCACATATATGCTTATTGATCATTGGGAATAATGCCAAATACTCAAGAAATTACAAAACCTAACAGATAAAGTTTAGGCTTAGACACTTCTCCCACTCCACTCCCTGCCAACTTTCCTCTTTTGTTCATTTGGGAAGCTTCCATTTGGGCAGTAAGCAATAATGTTAAGAGGAAGGATAACTGGAACCCAGCCCTTTATCTAAACATGAATACAAATAAAAGGTGGATGAATCCGGGTACAAAACCTTTCAATATCGACTTCATGAATTGTTTTTATTCCTCAGTGCTGTATGTGATTTTAATGCTATTGAATTCATAAGGGTTTTATTTTAAAAATTAAAAGAATCATATTTATAGCTCTAGGTAAGCATGTTATTTGCTTGTGTGGAAAAACATGCTGACCTGGAGCTATAAATATGATTTATAAGCATGTTTTTCCACACAAGCATGTCCCACTTAATATAAGAGGACTGGATATCCAGGGAAGTATGGATAGGTTTGCAATCTTAAAATGTGTGAAAACATAATCAAGCAGAATGAATATTAATTTTGACAACTACTATTCTCAAACTGTACTTATATATCAACTATTTTTAAATATGGCTATATTGGGAGCAACATTTCTTCTCAGAGAACCTATGAATTTGTACAGAAGCTCTAAAGTAAAATTTATATATATTTTATTGGGCAATATTGTTAATATAAATTTTATTAAAGTTCAACTCTCCAGAAAATTACAGTTTCTTTTAAAGTGGTCACAAACTTGGTAATAAACAAAAGTACTAACTCAGAGATTATAGTAAGGCAAGATTTTTAGCTATAGTTGAATAAAGCACATTGGCAAGTGCATACATTGCATTGAACAAAAATATGACTTGTAAAACAAGGGCTTAATGCATACAACATGCTAAATCAGTACGAAGCAATTTACATTGATTTATTTCACGATTATAGTACAAATTCATGAGGACTTCATAAAAATTACTAAAGATAAGGCTAAAAGAATATTCGCTAGATTCCTGCTGCAAATACATTGTAAATTTCTATATTAAGATTACCAACTATTCAGGAAAAAAAATGCAGCCAGGCCGGCTTTTTCTTGTCTTAGCAACTTATCTCCAAAAGTCAGCAGAAGCTTCTCATAGTAGGAAGATAAACACAATTTCTTATAAATGTATGTTATTGATGACATAGGACTAGAGAGTGGAAGCTGTCCTGGTTTCATCTAGATGAAATTTACAAGCAGCCTTTTCTCAACAAAATTCATGTGTAATAAATAAATGCCTACTCCTTCATCTTTGCAAAGGACACTGACAGCTGCTTATTAAACCATCTTCACAATATTTTGAACAAAACAAAGAAAATTTCATTGATGATCTTACATTCAGACACAGAGAAAAAGGAGAACAAATGTTTATCTATCTGGGTGTTGGAAGAAATATCTTTCTGGGTTCAGTTCCAAGTGGGGAAAAACACTCTGGAAGAATGGAGGCTGTTTGGAAAGATGGTTTAATGATGAACAGAATCACATGCCTTGGAGCTCCAGGATGGGAAGGAGAAGAAGAAGAGACCTGGCCACTGAGAGTTCCTTGTTTTATACCCTCTGTTGGGCCTGTGGCAAGAAATGTATCCTGATT
>JANHGC010002762.1:83833-94338 GCA_027560395.1 Boaedon fuliginosus | reverse complement strand
GGCTCATGTCTTAATGATTCATTGAATAGCTCTTCCTGAAGGAGTAGATGGCGTTTCACAAAGGTGGGGCTGAGTTTCTAGGGGGAGGGGTGAGTGCTAACTTCCTACATGGGCAATGAACTCATGTAATATAATCCAACTCCAAAATCTGACTATTATTAAGTTATATTTACTGGCTACTTCACATTCAGCAATAGTTCTTGATATACCATATATGATGATCTATGAAACTGTAGGAAATCCATGTACATTCATATCTTAATGTTTAAGTTCTTTATTTTTATAATAAAAAGATATTTATTCTGCAACAGCCAAATTGCATTCCCTAAATTTTTGTCTATTTTAAAAATACATTAAATGAAAATTAGAACAATTAATAAAGCATGGTATTTTCACTAGCTAGCAGCCAAGACACATTCTTCACATACAGTCAGAGGTAATACACTTTTGTAGTAGTCAGATATTAACAAAAGCAACTGCTATAACCAGAACCATACTGCCATTCATTTATAATATTTCCAGAAAGCAACTGGATGGTTGCTAAACCAAACAATTAGCTTGGTGATCTGATCCAGAAACAAATTGTAATTTTATTATGTACATGTGTTGAAGAAAAAAAAATCCCAGTCCAGTCCAGCTTGACTACTAGTGACTTCATGATATACCGATGTAATTTTTCTTATTTTGTCATAGCCTTTTTTTTCCAGGATATTTTTAGACTTCCAGTCTAGGCTTAAACTTTCTTAGTGGTCTCCTGTCCAAGTACTAACTAGGTCTGATTATACTTTCTGAAATCAAGACTGCGTAGGTGCTACCACATAACTGGGTACCTATAAAAGGGCTGGGTTTGTTTCAAAAATGGTTATAATGATGTATTTTAGCAGATAGCAACATAGCTTATTTCTGTTACTCATTAAAACAGTCTCTTTTTTTGTCAGTTTTCCGTATGAACCATGACAAAGGTAATGTTTCTGTGACAAGAATCAACTTACATGGAAGCCTGGGAAAAGAGGACCTGTTTAATAGATAATCTTGAGAAACTGCTCATGCAAGGCCAAAAAGATTTATCCTGGATCTGTTCTGCTGTATATGTAAATAGATAGTTCAGCCTTACTGTTAACTTGACTATAGTTTTTGTAAATAATAGTAATAATTCATTAAATTTGTATGATACTGAGGGCTATCTCAGCAATCAAATACTATATATTCATTAATCTGAGAATCTTAGATGCCAAAATACCTCCACAAAAATGATTAGTTTACACGTGACAGTCTATGGTGGTTTTTTGCATTGCTGTAGTTTTAGAGGTAAATACTGCAGTACTATACTGTAGATTTACAAGTTATATTTTCATACTAGCTTAGTAAATAATATTCTTCCAATATTAAAGGCGCCTGAAGGATCTCACTTTGGGACAAGAGCTGCCTTTCCCAAATAGGTGTCATCTACTTGTGCAGGACTTCCAAAATTTCTAGGCTGCAAATGTGATCTTGCTGGCTGGGAAATCCGGGAGTTATAATCAAGTAAGTCTTAAAGTGAACAGATTAGGAAAGGTTGGTCTAGCTATAATGAGCTATATATGGGGACAGTCTCGGGTTGAATTTTAACATATAACCTGGGTTTCATTGAATAGGTCTTACCAGTGTGTTTCACATATCAAGCTAAACTATAAACCAAATTCTGCAAATTAGAATGGCTAGGTTCTTTGTTCTAGCTACTGTATAATCAACCAAACATATTACAGCTTACTGGGTTATGTAAACCATACATTGTAGTTGTCCCAATATATATATAAAACCCAACTCAACCTTGGTTACTGACTGTTCCTAACTTTGTGGGGGGATGTAATCTTATCAGGTGGTTTATGGTTGCTCTTGCTGGTCATAGTAAATCAAAAGTCTGGTTTGGTCCCTTGCTGCACAGATATTGCCTGGCTCTGCTTCTCTCTCTTTCATTAAATATCCTGGAATAATAATAAAAGTTTCAATAGCCATAAAATTTGGAGCATGCCTCTTGTTTCTTCATTCACCATCTTTATCATCTACTGTATGAACTTTGCTTTTTTGCAGCTAAGGGCAGATAACTGAAAGAGAGCAAGAAGGAAAAAAATCTATTTTCGGAATAAGCATCAGGCAGGCCCAAACAGCTCTGTACCTACCTCACTTACCTGCTGAATCTATGATAAAAGTCAAAGTTCAACCCAAGTAATAGCGGAAAACTTCTCGCTTTGATTACTGTAATGCACTTTAAATGGGACTGCCCTTAAAGAGCACTCAGAAACGTCAGTTGGTCCAGAATGCAGCCGCGTGAGTGATTAAGGGTGTACCTCAGTATACCCGTATAACACCTAATCCTCTGCAAGCTGCACTGCCAATAGTTTTCCGGGTGCAATTTAAGGCGCTAGTGACAACTTTTAAAGCTCTTCATGGCTTAGGAGTGGGGTACCCTCGAAACCACCTTCTGCCTCCCAGTGCCCAGTTACATCCCACGGAATCGGCCTGTTACGGGTCCCGTCGGCTAAACAATGCTGGCTGGCGGGTCCCTAGTCAAAGGCCTTCTCTGTGGTGGCACTGGCCCTTTGGAACCAGCTACCTGTAGAGATCCAAACCATCCCTAGTCTGTCAGCCTTCCGCAGAGCCAAGAAGACCTGTCTCTGCTGGCAGGTGTGGAATTAATTCCGACCCTGGATGAATGGATGTTGCCTGGTGTGTGTTAGAATTATTAATTTTACTGCTGTGCTAATTGTTTTTTAAATATAATTGTGGAATTGTTTGTTAACATGTTATAAGCTGCCTCGAGTTCCCCTTGACTGGGGAAGAGAGGCGGGGTATAAATCAAATAAATAAATAAATAAGTATAATATATTCCTCTTTTTTCAAAGGAAATACCTAGACTTTTTTTTTAGAAGGAGCCCAATACACCCAAGAAATCAAATATGAATAACACATCTGGACATCTTAATAAATTACTGAGTGGCTTGCAACAGAACTACAAAGATTTTTATTTTGACTAGTCAATAATTAAATGCCCCCACCCAGTTCTATTATTAGTATATAAAAAAGTCAAAACAAAACAAAATGTTTTGGGGGCAGGGGTGTCAGAAGGAGGGGAAGAGAGACAGAGACAGACAAAGAGAATCATAATGTACATAGTAATATGATTTCCTTGCAAAAGGGAAAATATTGTTTTAATTAAGACAAATAAATTCATTTTAAATTTTGCAGAACAGCCAATTATATGGTAAAACTGAAAACATAAGTCATAACTTAATTCACAGACTAAATGAAGCATGCTAGACAAAACTACAGTCTTCTTCCTTGACATTCTTTGACCTTTCCTGGCATAACAAAAATGCAGTGAAATGAGTTTTCAAACTCTTTTTTTCTCCCAGGACTGATAATACCATCTTAAGAGAGCGCGTATCAGGAAGTGTTACAGGATTTCACAGTGTGGGCATGCATTTCTTTGGCATGGTTTGAAATACGTTGCTCTGCTGCCAAGAAATAAATGCTCTGTGAAGGAATGCCCTGTGAGAGGCAGTCTAGAAGGATAATAACATGAACACCCCCTACTGCTAAGAATATGAATCATCCATTTCAAGGCTTTATGCATTTTCCTCTATCTGCACTGCCAATATGGATTTGCCTTTCTACTGCTTTTCACAGATTCCTCCAAGACAGAAACATTATCTCACTTTTGCCTCAATTAAGCGACAGACAGTTATCTCTCCCAAGTTCCTAACACAGAGACACGCTGGATTATTTGGATACTGCTTCAATTCAGCTTGACCAAAGAGAAGTGAAGCACAGAATGAAAATATAGCAATCAGTATCAGAAATACAGAGATGTCCAAATATATATACTGTGTGTATGTAATATATAATATGTAATATATATATTCCAAGATTGTCTTCTGTGCTCAGCAATTTAATTTTATAAACATTTTGCTCAGAACTATCATTCTTTTCAAATGTATTTCTGAGAAATGCTGTGTGTACGACTGGTTTGTCTTATGCCACAATTGAAAGCTTGTTTGCTGAAAATTAAGTCCCCATTCCCTCAGGGTAAATTGGACATACACTTCACTAAACATGTTTAGGATTGAAACTTTAGTAGATGCGCAACTGTTTTTCCAGTTTTTCTGGAGGGGAATGTACTGATTCTTGCTTATCTAAATTTCTGTGTGACACTGCAGGATTAGTGGACTTAGTGCAGAAGGGAGTGTTTAAACTGCACACCCCTCTCCCTTTAACAAAGAACAGCAGCAACAGCTTTTAAAACTTGCAATATGTATGTAGGTATGTATGTAAATGTGTGTGTGTGTGTGTGTGTGTGTGTGTGTGTGTACTGTATGTATATATATGTGTGTGTGTGTGTGTGTGTGTGTGTGTGTGTGTGTCTTTGGTGGTTATTCGGGTTTTGTCCCACGTAAATTTGGAAGTATCTTGGCGACGTTTCGACAAGGTCACACTCATCACCTTCAGGCTGGCACCTTCGACTTCGTGCTTCTGGGAGCAATGTGCCATAAATGTCTTTTGAACATCTTTAGTCCAAAAAAGCTTTAGAGAGTAGAGCCAAATAATCATCCTAATTCTTTTGCAAATTAAAGAGCCTTTTTTTTCTTACATCACATATATAAATATTTAATAATCTATATTTTATATATTCTCTATATTAAAGAAACATGTATTTAATTCAGTGAACAATTAAACTAAATGTAATGAAATACATTTCATTATCCACAGTTCTGTCTGATTTATGGAGAAACATTGAGAGGATGACAAACTGTATACTTTTTAACTTTTGACTTTACAAGGGAGTCCTTGTGACACATCAGCGGTCTTGAATCATATTCCCTCTTTCTTCATATTTGTTGCTATTTAAGTGTGGCGTATGAATTTTGTGGCTTGACCTGGTTGCTTTTCTGCTGGCATGAGCCATGGAGGGAGGAAAAGGAGGAAAAATAACTCACTTTTAAGCTTGAAGGGTAGCTGGTCCATTATGATGCCTCATGAGCTGACCTGACTGCTAGTTGGGGCTGGTGTGAAGAGATTTTATATCAGCAGTCCCATTGGTGCAGTGAGGTTTATAGGTATTTGAGACTAGAATCCCACTCCCAAGACACTGTAGGACAGGGGTGTCAAACTTGATTTAATTGAGGGCCACATCAGGGTTGAGTTTGACCTCAAAGGAGCAGGGTAGGTGTGGCCAGCTTGACATCACCTGGGGGGGGGGGGAGTGCTTGTGATGGCCTGAATGCTCTGCCAGGAAAAACAGACTCCCAAGCTCCGTTTTTGGCTGGGACAGCCTTCTGTTATCTTCTGCCAGCAAAAATGGAGCTCAGGAGGGCTTCCAAGGTCTGTTTTCACTGGCAGAGGCACTGCAGGCCAGTCCTTCACTGTTTCCAGGGCATCCCCACGGGCCAGATCTAAGTACCCCATGGGCCAGAGCCTTGAATTTGACATCCTTACTGTAGGACATGTCGTGAGTCTAAAATTATAGAGAGAAAGAGAAGGTGTAGAATAGAGAAAAAGCAAGCAAACTAAAAGTTTATAGCTGGAGAGAATGGAGAAGCTAGAGAGAAAAGGCTGGAGAGATGTATGAGGGTGTAACATGAAGTGCAACTATCAGTTCCTATTTGGGGAGAGGAGAACCGTCCTGGATGTTGTGAAGTGAAGACCCAGAGGGACAAACTAAACCCAAGGCCAGCAGGGCAAGAAAAGAACTGATTCGAGAAAAATCTGCACCTTAATAAAATTTTAGGCTGGTATTTCAAATATATCTTTATAGTTCTGTCCCTTCATCCTGATAATAATACAATACTCTCTTTTATAGATCTAAAAATATATGAAAAATATCTAGACCAAAGTGTGAAATTTCACATACTTGGGAGTTAAGCACAACTAGCAGAATTAAATACTTCTATACAGGGCTAAAATTCTACATAAATTTACTTAGGATTAACTCCAAGTTGCTTTTCAAAACTAAATTTATGGGCATATTCTGGAACTACTTTAGGTTCCAATATTTTTGCTATATAATGTAGAAAATATATATTTCTAAAATAGGTTGTTCTTTAAGTAGTTACCTGGGTAGAGTTCCAGCTTTTTATATGAAAAAAATATTTTTAAATATAAATAAATATAAATAATAAAATGTGGCATACAATATTTAACTTACCTTACATAAATAAGTCATTGCAACTAACAGTTAATTCAAAGATTTCATTTTAAAATATGCAACAAAACAAATGTAATTAACTACATAGTTGCATTTTTAAAGGACAACATACTCCCAGGAAATTCAATAAAAGCTTTATTTGGTTAAATTATTCATAAGACATTTAATAATTTATAAGGTACTCAACCATGATTTTTAGGATATTGCCAATTCTCTCATGAAATAGATGCATTTAAAGTAAAAAAAAATAAAAGAAACTGAAAATAGAACATTTATGGTATTAAATGATGTAGATGTAACGAAGTCTGATTTATAAACTCTAGCTTTCAGGAAGTAAAGGATTAAAATACTTAGGCACTTGTATATAACTGAATTATTTAGTTTTAAAAATCCCAAATCCATTACTTTATTACAAATCATAATAACATTGGATTGATTCACAGTACAATAAAATTACAGTATTTTATAGTTCAGAAGAGATGCAAAAATGGAAAACAGACAATACTTAAATAATGAGTGATAGATCTTGGCTAGACTTTAACAAAAGTTTTCCACTGTCATCAGAACACAGCTATCAGTAGAAAAGAAAGCTCATATAAACATATAAATTACTGCTGCAAATATGTGAATCAAAATATTTTTAGCTATAAGGATATTTACATAGACTTGATGAATTTCAAAATTCAAAGCAATGGTACTTTTAAAAATGTACCTTGAGAAATGCAATATAATAATTATTTATCTTTCAGCAATCAAGCTACTCATCAGAAAAAATAGCAAATCAAATCCTGATATTTTTCTCAAGTGTCTTCATCCTTCACTGCTGCTGGGTTCTTGGCTTCAGCTGTGTTTTACTTTTTATGATACAAGTATTCTGCTTAGTAATTCCAGTTGACACTGGCAAACTGATTGTTAAGCAAAGCAGTCAATAAGTGAAACTGAGACTTATGCTTATGATCAGCTTTTTTTTTGCATTACAGACCTGCTGCAAAGACCATAAATGTGAGGACTGGTTGCAAACTTACATTTTTGTCACTGTCTGCAAATGATCACTCAATGAGGACACTGTCTGCAAATGATCACTCAATGAGGACTATCTGTATGGTACAGAATAATAACTCTTTATATTCCAATTTATAAACTTTTATATATATCATGGTTGTCACGAGATGGCCTATACATATTGATCTCTGCTGCCCATTAAGCTTTTGATCAACTGAGGATTTTATAAAATGTTTCTGAATAATATAGAGGTGTTTACAGAAGGTGTCTGTTAATGGTAACAATATTCTGATTAGTATATCAGAAAAGCAAACAAAGCCCAGAGTTAACTCAAGGATATACACAATATTCTATGTAAGATGAAACATCTAATCTGCCTTGCAAAGCTCTGTTAATCTTATATCTATAAAAGAGAGGTGTTTGTATGTGCTCTATACAAACTTTCAGTTCTGCACCAATCTACCTCAAACTTGGCAGATAGGTAGAAAGCGTAGTAAGATCAGCACTGTCGTGGTCTCCAAAGGGTAGGTGTCCGTTTTGACCCCTTTTTGCAGGGGCAAAGAGGACACTCTGAAAGAAAAAGCAGCAACTCTCTACTGAGCACGTGCAGTTTTCAAACTGACTGAGGCACCATATTCAAACCTCTGAAGTGCCATGTTTGATATATATAAATTCCCCAACGGCGACGGACCGAAGACACATGGAGCAGCCCACCCTGCCAGGTAAAGTCATCTATGATGTTGGAGGGATTGTGGGGGCTTAAGAAGGCCCACAAATGGCTGTGGACCAGTACTCCTGTCAAGTCCTAGCTGCCTTTCCTCAGCTGGCCTTTCCTCAGAGATGCCTTGCCAGAGCAGAGAAGTGGGAGGGGCACCAGGGGCTTCAGAAGGCCCACAAATACTGTGGCACAAATATACTTCTTTAAAAAAAAACACCTGAGCAAGGCCAGGTAAGCAGCTAGTATTTCATAATATGTCATCTAAGTCTATGAGTCTCAGAAATGAAGAAGTTAGAAGGAAGATGTTCTTATTTTTCTTGGTTTTGAAAGGGAAGTCATAGTTATAGGACAAAGATAAAGAAACACCATTTTCTAAGTCAATTTTAACTCTGCTCACAGGCACTGATTGATCACATACAACAAAATATGAGTAATGAATGGGAAGTTGTCTATTTGAGGGGTACAAAAATAGCTTTCAGACTGACAAATGCCCATATGCTGTATCTACGAAGTGTGAAGAGACAAGGAGTGGGATTAGCCATTGAAGTGATTCATGATGGCACAAAGAGAAGTAAATTGTTTGCCCAATGTATTCTTAATGAACAGTTCTTCAATCTGTACATCAATACATAGGTAATTCTTCTGTAGATGACATATCTTGATCAATTCAATATTTTGCATCCAAGGTCTAGCTTTAGCTAAATTTTACCTATTTTTCCTTGTCAATAATTAAAAACTCCAAATTTGTTTTAAAAAATGTTGAGAAATTATATACAAGAGCAGCTACTTGTACAGAAAGAAAGAAATATTTGGTGCAAACGATTTTTTTAAAAAAGCACAATGTAAAAAAGATTACAGCAAATGTCACTGTAGGAGAAGCAGTAATAGAACCTGATGCAGGTTCAAAAGAGGAATCAATTAAGAAACTCTACATGGTCACAAATGGACACAAGCTGAATTCTCTTAACCTTATAGAGTGCTAAAATAGTGTTAACTCTTAGTTTACTAGATTCATGTGGATTTCTTATGGAGCAATAAATTAGTTTAATTGGAACTTCACATGTGGTTCTGGTGTTTTATACCTGACAGTCATTATAGAAACATACGGGCAACTCCAAGTTTTTTGTTGTCTCTTCTGCTACGGTAGCTGTTTACCCTTGAACCATATTTAATATATAAGTCTGATTTATATAATGATGGAAGCCACGCAGGGTCATTTGCTACAAAATGGGCAGCAAATAAATTAAATAAATCCATCCATCCATCCATCCATCCATCCATCCATCCATCCATCCATCCATCCATCCAGTGGAGTGTTTTCTGAAAGTATACAAGTATTTTTTTTACCAATTATATATACCAAAGATGTTTTTCATCAATATATACCAATTACCTGTAATAGTATCTGTTAAAACAAATCAGAAATATTTACCTGTCAATAGCTTGTGTCACCTTCCCAGGTCAATATTAATGTGTTGTTGCATTGCAATTGACAATAAACCTTGTTGGTTCTTTGGAGGAAAGAGCACTTATTTTTCTTGGCTTCTACTTCTCTAATGTGTCTCCTTAGCCTGGTAGCTAGGATTGTGAGTCTTTGTTCAGCAGTCATTATGGCTTGCAATGAAATCATTATAAGCCTTTCCTTAGATGCCTTCCAAGCAGGCTGGTGGACAGATAAGTGCTACAGAATGTGGCCAGATGGGAAATGAGTGCTGCAGCTTTGTGTTAGTACAGCTGGATGTGGTAGGTGCTATAGGCTGGTGTGAATGCTGCATGGCATGGAGATGCTATTGAGTACCTGTGCTTCATAGCGCAGGTGGTGGGGTGCTGTGGGTAGGCATGCACTACAGAGGATGAGATACTCAGATCTTTTACTTTGTAGCAGGTTTTACCAGGAGAAAAAGCAGTGGGAACTGGAGCAACTTACAACTTTCCCTATCAACTTCCCCATTGACACTGCTTATGGGATGTCATCAGGGAAGGTTGCAAATGTGACAGTGGAATATGCAACCATTATATGTGTGAGCTGGTTGCCAAGCACTCAAAATATGAACATGTAATCATGGGGACACTGTGGTGACTGAAACTTTGTAAGCCAGTCATAAGTGCTACTAATTCTGCACCATTGTAATTTTGAATGGCCACTGAAGGAACAATTATAACTTGAACACTACCTGTATTTAGCATGCATCTATAATGTAGGAGAAAGAAAGTTGAAGTCCTCTGTTCATCAATAAGGTACCTTAAGGAAGCTTCTTCATAATTAATATGGAGAGAAGGAAGGAAGCAGGGATCAGTGGAATGTTTGTTTCTCCACTTTAGTTCAAACTCTTATTTTGGAAAATAAATATGAAGTCTGAAATACTTGTTTCATGAGCTAGACTTAGGAATAACTGAACACCATATTTTTTAGTTGGGTAATACACAGGGGTTCTGTGGGCGTAGCTTAGTGGTGGGTGTAGCTTAGCAGCCATGTGACTTGGTGAGTGTGGCTTAGTAGTCATGTGACTGGATAGGGGTGGTTATGCAGTCACATGATCACATAGCCACACCACCATCACATGACCACTAAGCCACACCTACCAAGTCACATGACCACTAAGC
>JANHGC010002762.1:63491-76588 GCA_027560395.1 Boaedon fuliginosus | reverse complement strand
AAAAGTTGTTACTAGCACCTTGAATTGCACCCAGAAGACCACTGGCAGCCAATGCAGCTCACGGAGGATAGGTGTTACATGGGTGTACCGGGGTGCACCCACAAACACTCGCACGGCTGCTGTGTCTTTCAGATCTAGGGAGTCTTTTATGGGCGCACCGCAGCGCAAATTGCCAACACTGCTAAACAATGAATAACAGACCAGCTGGTTCATCTTCCGCCAAGCCAGAGAAATAAATCTTAATCTGCCTATTTTATGAGCACTGACCGTGCAGAGACTCCGTTCGTGAGCTTCGTCCAGAATAACGACGCTGTACTGGGTCAAGTGAGGGTCTGCCAGGATCTGCCTTAACAAGCACCCGTCCGTCAGATACTTGATCGCAGTTCCCTGTGCCATAAATCAATCATTTAGTCAGGGGGTGTCCTTTTGATTACAGCGAAGAAAACTCTTTAAGCCGCTTGAAGGAAATCCTCCATTCAGAAAAAACAATGATTTTTATTTAATGACTAAAAAAATAATAATTAAAAAGTAAAGGGAACTGTTTCTCCTGTCCAGCCTTGTCTGACTCTAGGGGGCGCTGCTCATCTCAATTTCTTGGCTGACATAGCCAAAGAGATTTCCATGGTCATGGGGCCAACATGAATTTATTTATTTTATTTTATCAAATTTATACCCCGCCTCTCTCCCCCGGTCAGGAACTAATACCGCCATTGGTGCACGGAATGCTGTTACTTTCCCATGGAAGTGGTACCTATTTATCTACTCGCATTTGCATGCTTTCGAACGGCTAGGCGGGCAGGAGCCGAGGCAGGAACGGGAGCTCACCCCATCGAACCTGAGCTGTCAGCCGACAAGCTCAGCGTCTTTTAAGTGTTGAGCCATCGCGCTCCCTTAAAAAAATCATCATCATCGTATAATTTAATTATATATAACTTTAAAATGACCGGGGAAATGAGACGGGGTATAAATCTAATAAAATAAATAAAATAAATAAATAATCAGGTCCTTGGAAAGAACTGATAGATAAAAATGCCAAATCCAGTCTAAACAATCGGACTGTGCAGCCAACCATAATGATAATTAGCAGTCTAAACATTGTCTAAACATGCCACAACAAATAATAACAGAACAGAGACAAAATATTACATGGTCAGTACATTAAAAAAAAAAAAACAGCAGGCAAAGCAGATAATAAGAAAACCTGACAACGGCTAAGATGCCTACAAAGCCGAAATTGAGAAGACAATTTAAATAAAATATATATCCATTTCCTCCCCATCTATTTGCCAGGAATTTGCCATGATTTTAGTCTTCTTAATGTTGAGTTTCAGACCAACTTTTGCTCTCTCCTCCTTCACCCGCATCAAGAGGCTCTTTAGTTCCTCTTCGCTTTCTGCCATTAGAGTGGTATCATCTGCATATGTTGTTGATATTTCTCCCTGCAATCTTAATTCCAACTTGTGATTCATCTAGCCCCGCCTTTCTCATGATGTGCTCTGCATATAAGTTAAATAGGCAAGGTGACAGTATACAGCCTTGCCGAACTCCTTTCTCAATTTTGAACTAATCAGTGATTCCTTGTCCAGTTCTCACTGTTGCTTCTTGACCCGCATATAGGTTTCTCAAGAGACAAATAAGATGGTCTGATACTTCCATTAGGAGTAGGCTTAGGGTTAGGGTTAATAAGTAATAAGTACACTTATTACTTATGAAAATATGTTAACATAACATTAATCAAATTGCTCCCAGCTCTTTTTCTAGTGAGTCCTTCCTTCTCATGAGGTGGCCAAAGTTTGAGTTTCATCTTCAGGCAGATTCCAGACTGTCATTTGTGTAAATACTTCCCTCAAACTATGAATGCATCCATTATTATACAGAAAGGTTTTCGTTGTGGTACAATTGCTATTTTAATAACTTATACCCTTAATTGTCTTCGAGCAATAGAAAAATGTTGATTCTTCAAAAAACTTATCATCTGAACTTATTTGAATCCACAATCCATCAAGTTCATCTGTTGACTCCTAATTGGCATTTGTATGAGAAAGAATGTAGCAGTGCTTCAGCAGATTGCCTGTAAAACTGTGTGGCAGATCACCGCATTTTATATTCTAATCTTGACGCTATTGCTGTCATCACAAAAAAATAGTGTAAGGCTGAAAACAGCAAGGAGGTGTTTAATTCGCTTGTTTGAGTTTTAAGATTGGCAGTTACCAACATTTCTCAGTGGATTTACAACACCCCCTATATAGGGGCAACCAAGAAAAGCTTCATTATCTCCAGCCACAAATGACATTGGTAAGAAGAACCTGAGGAAGGATTTGGATATAGTAGAAATGTTGCATTGAAAGTACCTGAAAGTATTGAGTTAATGATGTAGAAAATTTCCCAGCTGATTCTTTACAGATGTGTTGGGACTATAGCTTCTAGTATTAGCATCTTAGAAAGAGACAGCGGGAAGAGAAATAGAAATAAGTGGGGCCTGTTATCAAGTCATACTAAGATAGGGCTCTATCTCATGGGCTTCAGATGATATGTATAATTGCTTTATTGTCATTTTGTATGTACACTAACTGGCATACATTAAAATGAAATTTTGTTGCAAAGAGCTCTCAAAGGGTCACCACCTTTAATATATACTCATAAACATGACAAAATAAATAATAATAGCAAACTAAAATAAATACAAAATTATACATATATCGACATACATTATATGACACAGAGAAACAGCCAAGTCTAGTTCAGTTGTTTACATGGTGAGAAAAACGAATCTTGCAAGTTTACCAGATGGATGGCATAGGGAACAAAGCTGTTACAGAATCTGGTAGTCCTGCTAGAAACACTTTGAAAACTTCCCCCAGAGGGGAGCAACAGAAACAGACTGTAAAAAGAGGGTGTGTGGGGTCTCTAACAATGCTTTGAGCTCTAAACACATAGCCCTTATAAGCAGTATCCTGAATAACAGGAAGCGAACTTCCTATAATCTTCTTGTCTGTCCTTAATGTTCTCTGTATGGACTTTCTACCTGAGGCACTACTGCCACCAAATCAGACAGTGATGCAATTTGTTAAAACACTCTCAATTGTGCCTCTGCAGAAAGTAGCCAGGACAGGAGAAAGATGTACTCTCCTCATCCAATGCAGGAAATGCAGACGCTGGTTTGCCCACTTCACCAAGAATGACATGTAGAGAGACCAATTCAGATAGTTAATTATTTTCACCTCCAGATACTTAATACTGTTGACCACCTCTACAGCTGCATTCTTGGTACTGAGCAGACTATGACTATACTGGCTCTTTATAAAATCTACACTGATCTCCTTTGTTTTATTGACATTTAGAACCAGGTTACTTATATTGCACCAGTCCACCAGAGCCTTCACCTCTAAAGCATCTTCATTGTCACCCCAGATAAGTCCCGCCACTCCCATGTCACCTGCATACTTCACAATATGATTTGTAACAGATTTGGCACAGCAGTTGTGGGTCATCAAGGTGAACGGTAGCGGACTCAAGACACAGCTCTGAGCTCTGTGGGGAACCCAACTTGGAAACTTTTCTTCCAACTTGCACAAACTGGGGCCTATCAATAAGTGCTTCCAAGTTTACAACTCCTAAAAGGGGTTTGCACAATCCAAATGGTTTGAAAGCTTCTGTCGAAAAATAAACAACTTTTAAAATCCCATCAAGAAATCATGAGAAGTGGTAGCATCACAGCCCTCTATCGGCCTTTTTCTAGAGTCTCCACATCTTTTTTTACATCCTGATGATGAGCTCCTACTTTAAACTGCAAACTGAACGTCTAACGGTGAGGCTCAGGGAAACTTTTGGTGGGAAAAGTGCCGGTCTGTACTGACCTGCCTGGCAACAAACGGCACCGGTGGGGGCTCACCTGAGGCAAACCCGCCTCGGCGCTTCCTCGGCACGTGGTGAAGGACGGAGCCGGGAAAGCAGCCAAGCCAGGGAGCGGAGCGGGCCTGCGCCTTCCGCCCACAGAGCGGTTGGGAGTTCCGGGTTTTGGAGACCGGGGTTACCAAGAGTGGGACGGGCGGCCCGTCCCTCCGTCCTTCCCTGCAAGCGCGGCGCTGTTTGTCGCGGGGCGAAGCTTCTGGGAGGCGTTACGCCTGATAAACGGTATAAACGTCCGAGTGTGTGTACGGGCGGGGCCCCTCGAGCCAGTCGGATCGCTACTCGACCTCGGCGGGCTCGGCTAGCGCTCCTTTTCGCTCCCAATTTTTCCATGGTCTGAAGGGTGCCGGGCCGCTTCTGTTATTTTATTTTTATTTTTTGCGTTTTGGTTACGGAATTATAGGATTTCTCGCCGGGGAGCACCTTTATTGAGTAATATAGCCACAGCGGGTCGGTATGCAACAGTTGCAGAGTCAGTTTTTGCAATGTGGGTGTCCTCGTGGATTTGGATATCCAGGTTTTCGGCTTGGTCGAAATGCATTTGCGCAACTAAGGGAAGGCTATAAATTACCCTTTGCCCCTAGATTTATCAAATGGGTTTATGTTGTGACTTTTAGCTCAGTTACTGTTGCAAAACACTGTTCAGATCTGTTTTTAAAAGGATTGGAAACGAATCTGAAACGGGCAGTGGACTTTTGTACTGATGGCAAAAAACCAGGGAACTGATTTCTATCTTTATTTTAAGTATGATTCCAGCTGGTAGTTATGACTAGTTAACCCCCAAGTATTTGCAACCTTATTATCTGGAAGACTACTCATTTCTGAGCTTGTTCAAGCTTTAAAATGTTTGTGAAATTCGTCATTTTCATCTAGAAGAGCGATGCCTAATTCTGAAAAAAATAATGGAACTAGATACTAAAACGTGAGTATTGTTAGAAAATAGTTACTAATAATAACTTTTTAGTAACTTTTCTAATAATACTGAAGCTTTGATACCGAGTTACTAGTTGTTACTTACTATTCTTCCAACAGTATCTTCACTGTTCTCTACTTTTGCATCTCAGATGTGATAGTCCTGATTTAGAAACTAATATGTATTGAATAATCTTGGCCCATATATCTAATTTAATTCTAAAGTTCAGGGCCTAAAAACATAACTTTAAGGTTGCCTTAATTAATTTAAAAAGACAACACAGAATTAGGAAAAAATGTAGAAAGTGACTGAGAAGAGACTAGTACATTTTACCTAAAAGGAAAATCTGATTTTGAATTAGGATAAATAATATGATAGATACAGATAGTCCTCAACTTAAAACCATCAGTTTAGTGGCCAAAGTTACAACAGCAAAAAAGTGACTTAGGACCATTTTTCACACTTGCAACCATTGTAGTTTCCCCATGCCATTTGATCAAAATTCAGATGCTTGGCAGCAGGCATGCACTTATGTCAATTTCAGTTTCCTGGGGTCATGTGATTGTCTTTTGCAATCTTCTCAGGGGTATAGTCAATGGGGAAGTCAGATTCACTTAACAACCATGTTGCTACCTTAACAACTGCAGCTGGCGTAATAAAATGGGGCAAAATTCACTTAACTGTCTTGCTTAGCAATGGAAGTTTGGGACTCAATTGGGGTTGTAAGTTGAGAACTATGTGTATATGAATTATACATGATTAAGAGAAGCGTTTGATCCTTAATATAAGAGTGGCATAATTGAATGATATTAATTTTTGAATTTCTGGCTGCTTCTATTTAGAATTAATTTATAGGTATCACTAGAAGCAATATTATATTTGATATAATAAAATTACTACTGGTAGGTATAACTGGGGAAGCTTTTTTTAATCGTTTTTTTCAATTTTGCTTTTGGAAAATTTGGAAGGATTTGGATATCATCTACTTTAATAGGTAATAGAATCTTCCCTAAAGATGTTTAGGAGTCTTCCCTCCCTATTAAGATGATATCTTATTTATTGAAATGGTTTAAAGTTGACTAAAGGAAATTCACTTTATTAAAACAGTTTCATATAATTTGATATAATACTGAAAATAGTTGACCAAATCTAGTTATACGTAAGAACAATATTCCCCAACTTTATATTCTCCAAATGAAAAATAAGACTCAATACCAGGAAATCATAACTTGTAAAATCATTGGTGAAATAACCTGGAAAATTGTGGTTGGTATAGCTCAACTTTTTTGGAGACCATAAAACTGGGGAAAGATTTCTATTAGATTATGTGATTTTGTAACTATGGGGGGGTGTTGTATTAATGTTTTTGTTGTTTTATCAATCCAGAACAATGTAGAACTGTATTCCCTTTATTCCATTCTCCAGGAATTCACAGTGCCCTTTGTTTACATCCTACTTCAGATTATTCTAAACATCAAGAGGCAGTGTCAGGAAACTGAGATGGGCAAACAACAAATATGGAACTTGCTGAACTACAAGTCTACAATAAAATTAATCAATAAAGTTCCACATAACATGATACATTCAACACCCGTGATTTTTAGCCTAAAAAATAAGTGTCAGGATATGAGAAATTTTCCAGTATTGGAAGGTAAAATCCCTTCATTCTGTAGACATATATTTGAGGGGAATGCGAGGAACAGCAAGACATGTATTGAAAGGTAATTCTCTTGTTTACAATATTCCTACCACTGTCATCTTTCACTCATTCATCAAACAGTTTGTAGTAATATATTTGTATATGCATTTATTTACTGTATTTATATACTGCTCATCTCACTATTGCAATTTTGGGCAGCAAACAGGAGTTTAAAAATGTAATATGTAGTAACAATAAACAAAATGCATTCTATATATTAGTATCAGAAGCAATTTTGTATGCTTTAGCTGAGATTGCAGATTCATTTAATCTGCAGTCTCAGCTAAATGTCAGCACATAATCAAAATTATATATAATCAATAATTTATTTTTTAAAATGTTTATTTTATTTAGCCTATTTATATCAGCACTCATCTACCAAAGATACTGTGGGCAGACTAGATAAAGAAAAACCAGAACCACAATCAATGTAAAGCAAACAATGTAAGAGATACAATTTCATATACATCAGAACTCCATTACTATCCTGGCCCAATGCATTGGGGAATAGCCAGGTTTTCATGGTCTTATGGAAGGGAGGCTATTACACAAGACAGGTAACAATACAGGGATGTTTCCTTGAGCCCACCAAGTGACAATCCTTCACCAATAAAACCCAGTACACACTGATGATGTCAATATAGTGGAGTGGGCACAAATAATTGAGAATCGATGTTCCCACAAGCATCTTGCATACACTGCATTCAAAAGGTTTCCATGGTTTATTAAGGATGGAAAATGGATGGATAAATATACAAATATATTTATTCTTTAACCATAGGTTATGTACATTTTTAGGATCATTTTTGGATGTGAAATGGCAGAAAATTATATTGTTGTCTCAAAAACATAATTAAGAATATAGTACCAAGATGCAATATTTAAAATCAATAATCTGATTCAAAGTATTTGAAATGAAGTTTACTTAACAGGCAAATATAAAGAATCATTACATCTTTATATAGTACTTAGGTTCATAAGTATCAATATTATGAAGGATTATAACACATTCTATTCTTATAAAGGTATTACAGAAAGAGCCTTCTAAGATATATCACTGCTATTTATAGATGTAAGTTAATTTCTCCTTAAACGTCTTCCACATAATTTCAGAGGCAAATAAATACTCAGCAGCTCTCTTTCTAGCAGCTATACAAGTCTAAGAAAGTAATCAAAACTAGATATTTTTAATAAATACAAATAATACCTCTTCTGTATTATTGAAAGGTCTCAAATTTTAATTTGAATGCATATTCAAATATTGTAATTACTCAATCTTTTGTAAAATCCCACTAAATGAATGGCTGTTTACTTCAGTTCATCATGTTCCATGGATAAAAGCAGAGAAAGCACGGACTTTATTAGGACTTTATTCAGAATCATTAACAAGAGCTGAAGGAGTAACATGAAGACATAGGAATAACTTTCCATAAGTTCTTACACCTTAATAATTTCCAGAGAAACTTGAGAAAGCCAAAATCCAAGAATCAGAGAATGGAGTGATTTAAAATGGCAGATATCTTTTAAGATCTGGGATATTCACTCTTGTGGCAAAAGATTTCTTAGTGATCAGACATACCGGTAATTGCATCTAAGTCAAGAATGGCATGCTTATATGTCAGGAATCAGCTAGTATTGCCAAGAATTTTGGCTTACCATGAACAATCAAGCATGCTAATGCAGGCTGTTTTATTGTTTTACTAGATTCTAAGTTTATTTTTCTTTATATACTAAATAAAAATACTAGTAACTGGAATTTTCATCTGTATACAATCTCATTATTTCCCAATCTATACCCATTTGATAGCAAAATAATATACATACTGTTGTTTAGCATCTATGAGAGCATTGATAAGGAGATTTGAGAAACATTTCTGGTCTCTTGATTTTCTTTTTCATATTAGATATTCAGAGCTGTCTGAGAAGGCTAGCAAAAGCAGAACAAAAAGTGCAATTCATACACAGAGGAAAAAGAAATTGCTTGTTCGTGAACGTTTAAAATTGCTTCTTGATGATGAATCTTTTCTTGAGCTTTCTCCTCTTGCAGGGCTTAATATGCCATATGGTGATGTTCCTGCTGGAGGATGTATTGCTGGTAAGTTTTATATAAGGCATGGCTGGCCCAGGAATTTTGGGAATTGAAATTCACAGGTCATAAAGTTTCCAAATTTGCCCATCCTTGGTATAAGGGGAAATTCAAGGTACAAGTAGTTCGTGATTTACAACCACAATTGGGACCAGGATTTTTGTTGCATAGCAAGGCAGTTGTTGAGTAGTGCCTGATTTTGTGATAAATGACATCAACATCTGTGTATCCAAAGCTCCTAACCAGTTCAGATGTGGTAGGAATTGGACTTGCTGTCAACAGCAGCAGCAGTAAAAAAGGAAAAGCAATTTGGTGCATATTGAAAGATATACTTTTGAATACAGAATTGGGGAAGATATGAATTTTGTGACTTCTTGGACACATTTTTGGGATTAGTTTTGAAACAGCTTATAAAAGCCACTTTTCTAGGTGAAGATGTGCTTATAATGGATATTTTTAAAACAACATTATATATTTCTTAAAGGAATTGAAAATTTCGGAGACCTAACTAATCTCTAGGTCAGTGATGGCTAATCTTTTTGGCACCGAGTGCCCAAAGCGTGTGTGTGTGCCTGCATCCCCAAAACGCAATACACATGTGTTCCCCATGCATGTGCACACATTCGCTGTGCATGCGCTCCACCTCCCATGCATGCACCCCACCCCCTATGCATCCACTTGCATACCTGCGCAAATGCACCCCTCACATGTGCCCCATCCCCATGCATGCACAGCAGAGACCTGAAGACCAACTGGCAGGTGGGAGGCATGCGCACATGTGCGGCACAGCTGAGCTGGGGTGATGACTGGTGTTCCCACAGAGTACTCTGTGCCACCTTGGCACACGTGGCATAGGTTCGCCATCACAGTATAGATCTTCTGTTAGCTGTACCACCCATTGTATATAAGTGGCAGATAATTATTAGCAGCAGAATTTAATATACAGGATTGGGAGAACGATACAATTTATGATGAGAAAACCTATGATATTTATTGGTGACTGAGATCCTAGAAAACATGGCAATGATATGTTATCGGCAGAATATACAAGGCTGAAAGGTTTAGTTTATTTTGCATTGTTTGAAGATGGTTTAAGAGATAAATTAAAAGATGTAAACATATACCGTGTTTCTCTGAAAATAAGACAGTGTCTTATTTTCTTTTGATCCCAAAAATTCAGGCCTGGCCTTATTTTCTGGGTTGGGGGGGGTGTATTTATTATTTTACTTATTTTATTATATTTATACCCCGCCTCACTTCCCCCGTCAGGGGAAACTCGAGGTGGCTAACAAGTTAAAATACACGCTATATAGTATAAACAAGCTTAACAACAATCAACACATTCAAAAAGCAGTCGGGCACATCACTCCCAGGCCATCCGACAGAGCCACGTCTTTGTGGCTTTATGGGTGGCCACCAAGGTGGGGATAGTCCTGATCTCCACAGGGAGCTGATTCCAGCTGATTCGAGAGGGTCGGCGCTGCCACAGAGAAGGCTTTAGCATGGGGGCCCGCCAGCCAACATTGTTTGACTGACAGGACCCGTAGCAAGCCAACTCTGTAGGATCTAACTGGGCACTTGGAGGCATAAAGTAGCAGGAGGTGGTCTCGAAGGTACTCCGGTCCTAAGCCATGTAGGGCTTTAAAAGTTGTTATTAGCACCTTGAATTACATCCGGAAGACCACTGGAAGCCAATGCAGCTCGTGGAGGATAGGTGTTACGTGGGTGCACCGAGGTATACCCTCAATCACTCGCGCAGGTGCATTTTGAACCAGTTGAAGTTTCCGAGTGCTCTTAAAGGGCAGCCCCATGTAGAGCGCATTACAGTAGTCCAATCGAGAGGTGACGAGGGCATGAGTGACCGTAAGAGCCTCCAGGTCCAGAGAGGGGTGCAATTGGTGCAGCAGGCGAACCTGCACATAGGCACCCCTGGCCACAGCTGAGAGATGGTGGTCTAATTGTAGCTGCGGATCCAGGAGTACCCCCAAGTTGCGCACCCATTCTGAGGGGAGCAATTTTTCTTTCCCCAGCATAAGAGATGGATATTCCATTGGACAACGAGGGGGCAATACTCACAGCCACTCAGTCTTGTCAGGGTTGAGCCTGAGCCTATTGGTCCCCATCCAGACCTTTACATCCTCCAGACATCAGGACATCACCTCAGCGGCATCACTAATTCGATCAGGGGCAGAGATGTATATCTGGATATCATCAGCGTACTGATGGTACCCTACCCCATGTCAGATGATCTCACCCAGCGTTTCATGTATATGTTAAATAGAGGGGAGAAAACCAAGTCACTCCCAACCCCCTAAGCCGCCCCAGAAGGATACCATGGTCGATAGTATCGAAAGCCGCTGAGAGGTTAAGAAGTATTGCCAAGCCCTACCATGATCTGAGCCTAGCATGCACAGCGCCGCCTCCACTCACTTCTCTAGCAGCTGCAAACGCGCACTGGAAAAGGGAGAGGAATCACGGTGGCAGCAGCAGCAAGCACAGGCATGCCACAAAGACAGCAGTTCTGGAGACTCCGAAGTTGCAAGCACCTGCCCATAGAAATTTTGGCTGTGTGCACGCTGCTGCTGCTACTGTGATGTTTGGGGGACTCCTCCACTTCCTCTTTTACATAACCAAAGCCTGCCAGTGGGGAAGCGCAGTTACCGATCGTTCAAGAGCAATACTATCCATTGATTTCAGAACTGGCGGTCTGATCTCGCTTCTCGCCCTCTGCTCCAGATCCAGGGGAAAGGAAGGACCACCTGTTGAGCAGCCTGCTGAAAAGCGTGTGGCCAGCGCTGTGCTAATGTGTCCTGCCACCTCATCCTCGCTTGTGGTTACACTTGCTAGTTCTGATGGTTGCAGCTCCGTGCCCCCACCCCCAGGTATGGTGAGCCCCAGATCAGGACTCGGCAAGGGGCCCTTGGCTTCCAGGTTGCCTGGTGCTGCAGCAGGGCTGGCACAGAGAGGCAGCTCCTGATCAGCTCAGCTGATCCGTGGGTCCCAATTAAGGGCCCCATCTGCCATTAGCTGACCTGGGGAAGGGAAGGCTACCTCCTGTGCTTACGCCAACCCCTTCACTTGGCCTTATTTTCGGGGGTGAGCGCTATAGGCTTATCCGAAAAATTGGGCTTGGCCTTATTTTCAGGACATCCTATTTTCTGGGAAACATGGTACAAAAACAGGAAATTGGATGAAAATTGTAAATTTTAACTCTTAAATTTTAGAGTTAATCTGGAATGATATTCTGGAAAAATTGTAAATGGGACAAAATGTGGATGACTTTGAGGAATGAGGGGAAGAGATACTGCTTAAGAAACAATCAGATAAGAAAGGCAGAGGGCCCCAGTGGCTTTGCTAGTTGTATCATAGTATGTAAATTGGTCATCTGTACATATACTTGCTGTTGGTGTTATAACAAATGACAAGATTGGCCTCTGATCCTCTGACCTAAACCTGGTAACTGCTGAAGATCTGGTAGTCACGTTGTTACAAAACCAGCAGCAAGTAGATTGAACATAAATATAAATAGAATAACCTGGAATAACTTAATGAATAAATATTGGAAATTTAAAATGAAAAGCATCTCCAAAATTGTATTGATTAATTTAGAAATAAATATAAATTATAGACTGATCAGTTGAAAACCAAGTTATTAATGAATTAAATAGTTTGAGTTGATAGATGTAATTATATTTAAGACAAAGGTAATAAATAAAAGGAGAGCTAAATAAAATTGGGATACAAACTGAACTTTCAAGATGCTTTGATAATTTTGTTTTAATACATTTGGGGATTTTGAAAAAACAAGAATTATTTGTTTTGTCTGTGCTTTGTTCCATATATTTCAATGCTATCATCATAGTGATGTAGCAAATATTGAAAATCAAGCTATCCCCTTTGTAGCTCAGTTACAAGTTACCAAAAATTCTGGAGTATTCTGTACTATTGTATATAATTATAAATTATTTACATTTGTAGAAAGTCTAATGTTTCTCTCATGATAATTCTTTTCATTTTTGTTGAAGGAATTGGAAGAATATGTGGAATCTGGTGTTCTTTCATTGCAAATGATTCAACAATAAAAAGTGGAACCATTTATCCTATTACATTGAAGAAAATACTAAGATCTCAAGAAATAGCAATTAAAAATAAACTTCCATTTGTCTATCTAGTAGACAGTGGGGGAGCATTCTTGCCACTTCAGGTAAAACATTAATAATACAACAAATAAGTTGTAATATAATGCTATATTAGTATATGCTAGCTGCTTACCCGGCCTTGCTCAGTTTTATTTTTAATTGGACTGCCATCTTCCTTCCTTCCACCTCCCTCCCTCCCTCCTTTCCTCCTTCGTTATCTCCCTCACTTCTCCCCTCTTTCTTCCTCCCTTCCTCCTCCCTCTCCCTCCCTCCTTCCCTCCCTCCCACACTTCTATTTCTCCCTTCCTCCCTCCTTCTTCATCTCTCTCACCATTGGCTGTAGAGAGACAT